>CAUYQG010275268.1:0-10392 GCA_963574415.1 Tarsius wallacei | reverse complement strand
GTAGCGGGAACTACAGGCGCATGCTACCACACCCGGCTAATTTTGTAATTTATTGTAGAGATGAGGTCTCGCTTGCCCAGGCAGGTCTCGAACCCGCGGGCTCAGGCAATCCACTCACCTCAGCCTCCCAAGGCGCGGGATTACAGGCTGAGCCACCGAGCCCGGCTGGGGCCTTAATTTTAGATAGACTTTACATGTTTGAAGCATATCCAGCAAAGGTAACTCAAAACCATTGTTGTATTAGAGATGTAATTTTAGAGAAAAATTCAAGGGGAATGCGATTCCCGAGTTTAATCTTTCAGATAAAAAATAAATTGGACTTTGTGATTGTGAGGGCTGGAACTAGGATGAATGAATAGAAGTTACTGGGAAGCAAATTTTGACTTAATGCAAGCCCCAAACTGAACTGTCCTCAAATGGAAATTGCTTCTTCTTGAAGTAATGAGTTCCATACCATGAGAAGTGTTCACAGTAGACTATTTACACAATCCTTGCATATACTGAAGGCCACAGAAAAACAGAATTGATATGATCAGAGAGCTTGTAAAAATGCAGAATCTCAGGCCCCACCCAAACCTGCATTTGAGCAACATTCTCAGGTGACTACTGTCTACATTAAAGCATTGACCTAGAAGACTTTCCTCCCCTGGGTAGACAGTTGGGCTAAATAAGCTATAGTGTCTTCCTGTTCTGTGACTTTGTTATATATTCTGATTTTAAAAGTAATTCTCTTCTTCCTTAGTTTATCTCTGTCTTTTAAAATTCCATACTCTAATGGAAAAAGCTTATTGGACTTCCAGTCTTTATTTTAAGTTTAATTTTGAAAGATTATTTTCATATGGTATCACTCTTTATAACATCTACATAGTAAGAACTTTAAAATGCTTCCTTTTGAAAATAACGTTGTGCCTCATGAATGCTAGAACTGAAATATTGTTTTAAAAATGCTTTAAAAACAAAACAAAACAATAACATGTGAAAATTCCTGCAGCACCCTCCTTGTACCACTGCCGTTTCTTAAGATTTAATGATGAATCTTGGGGTATCATGTTGCTGTAGATATTTTTCTTTACCAATAATTCACTTTTACTAGCGGATGAAATACTGCTTGTAATGAGTGCGTATAAAAGAAGAATTGTTGCCTTTTTTGCTTTTGTCTTGCTTTTGCTATAGTCCCTCCATTTAAAAGCAAGTTCACTGTCTCTTATTTTTATTTCTCAGCTTTGTTTAAGTTCACGGAGTTTTCTTTCTGAGACAACTCAAGCCTTGTTTTACTTTTAAATGCCTGCTAAAAGTAACAGACAGTGATTCATTTATCACCAGAAAAAAGAAATTAATAAACTATGGTAGTAATTATTGTTATTTTTTATTAAGAAAGTATATTCCTTGAGATTTTTTCCTCCAAATTGAAAGAATTTTTAATTAGCATAAATATGACACAGCTCCCTTGTAATAGAGAAACCTCATAAAAATGAATAGGGCTTTGAGCCACAAATCTTTCTCATGACCTGATATTTTTTCGTGTGTGTGTACAACAACTGGACTTTATGAAAAATCTCTACTATTAGCCATGGTACATCACAATTGAAAATGTTTTCCTTCCAAAGGGAATATGATCGCTACTTAGAAAAGTACCTGATTTATGGCAAGAGTCAATAAGCAAGAAATCATGGTTTTTGTAGTAAAACAAGCAAGCAAAAAACAAACAAACAAACAACAACAACAACAACAACAACAAACCAGTTTATTGTGGAGTTTCTCTTCCTTGAATTGGCGAAGGATTTGTTATTTGTGATAAATAATATATTTGGCAACCTAACTGAAGACTTGTTAAGTCAAATTGTCTTTGCAATTGAATCATGAACAAAAACATTTAAAGTGTGTTTCTCCTTGCTTTGCAAATACTTTAGTAATACTTTTATATGTGAATTACAAATATGATAATGATGCCCAACAGCTTATGGTTTTTCTTAATTTATCACTTATCCCCTGTGTATATCTTCCTTATTGCTCCTATTGATACGTCTATAAGTTTTTTATTCTTTAAAACAAATAAGCCCAATCCTCTACCTGAAAACTATTAGAAAAATTTGCATAAATCTTTCAGCAGTACAGAAGGGTTTTTTTTGTTTTGTTTTGGTTTGGTTTTTTAGTGTTTTAATATCTTGTTGCTTCAACTGGCATTCTGTTGGGTTTTGGGGAATTTAAGGTATTTTCTCATTTGTTTACAAATTATGCTTTCTGTGGAGTGAAAAATCTTGCAATTTTTTTTCTTATGAACTTCTTTGGACTTGTAACAGGATCTTTTTCTTTTGCTAATCTACTTTCAGACTTGTCTCCCTTCCCTCCCATCCCTTGGTTCACTTTCATTCCAGCTCTTGGGAATGCTGAATTGCCATTCACCTGCTGACCTTCTTTACCTCAGTGTCCTTGCTGACGGTATTCCTCTTCAGGGGGATCCTTTCCTTTCCACATTGCTTACCCATAATATATACATCTTTCAAGAGTTGTGTCTAATATGTTATCTCTCTATTTCTATGGTAACTCAACTAGAAATTCTCTTTTCCTGCTTTTAGGGCTTTTATTCCTTTCACCAATAAGCCTCAAAACATGAAGATTTGGCTGCTGCTCTCCACATTCCCACGCTGTGTCTGTTCATTCATTTATTCATCCATGGCTTTATTATATACTAATTATTGTATCAATTACTGTATCATATAAGTGCTGAAAACTTGTAGAAGTCATTTTTTGGAAAAGAGGAAATGTTTCTGCACAATCAATCCTTGTAAAGTATCATGAATGGTACAGTAAAAGAAATATGCATAATCTTTGATTCTGCAGAGCTACATGTGAGAATTTTTATCTTTATTTGCATTTTTCAGATGAAGAAACATAAATCATACAGTTAGAAAGGATTCTGACTTACACGGCATATTCCAGAGCCCTTTCAGTTAAGCATTTTATTCAAGACTCTGTTGTATTTTTATTTGGTGATTATCCTTTGTTAGTGAAAAGAACCAGTTTGTCAGCATTGATCAAGTTTTGCAAAGCAGAGCTTTATTAGGGCTTATCTGGGGTAGACTGCTCAGGGAGATCACATTTCCCTTGGGTTTTATATTTAGGTTCCAGAACCCATTGAAGGAGAACATTTTTTTTTCTAATGAGTAAGTCAAGAGGATGGCTCTCTGTGGGCATAGTCTACATTTCTGATTGTGATAGAGAAATCTAGTTAATTTTTTAGTGTTAAAACTTAGATAGAGAATGTTGTCTCCCCCAGTGTGTTAATAGTCCCAGAAATTCTGGCACCACTGAATAAGCCATTCTGTTGATTTTCTTGTAGATCAACATCTGTACATATCTTTCAACATTCACTTAGAGTCAAATCAATTCAATATAAACTTTCTTGATTCATTTTCAGCATAATATAGCTTTAACTCATAATAATAGGTATTGAAAAGAATATTTTTAGTCCTGCAAAGCACTCAATGTGTTACTTTTGCTTGTTTAAATTGTCATAAATCATAACTCTTATGCTCATCACTTATTATTGCATTGCACAAACTAATAAGCATCATTCTTCTCTTTCACAACGTTTAATTGTGCTCATAAATCAACTGCAGAATGTTAGGTGCAGAGGCTCATTAAAACTCATTTGGTTCCAACTATCAGTTTCAAAGATGGCAGAATACGCAAATTACTTATTTAGATAATAATTATTAATATTGCAGTTATGACAGCAACAGCATGATTATAAGAAAACTAATATTTGTTTGATTTTTTCAACTAATAAAGCACATTTACATGGATTATTTCATTGCACTTCCCTTAAATTGTGAATAGTAGAAGAAGTGTACCAGTGGGAAAAGACATGCTTACAGAAGATAGATACTTTTTCTAAGACTCATATAAACTATAAATAAAAGGCAGAGATTCACATTCAGAATTTCTGCTTTTCTCATCTTATGTTAATACCCGTTTTTATTTTTAAAATTATCATAAAATATTTCAGAATTTTAAAAGGACTAAAGAACCCAAGTGAAACCTTTGATAGCCTTAACATGCGCCTCTGCAATTGATTTGTTCATTCATCTTTTAATGGATATGTTGCTCTTGTAGCAATGCTGCAGCAAGCGTTTGTGCCTCTACATTTTGATATGAACATGGATATATGTGCGTACAAATACATGTATATAGAGTGAGTGAGAGCAAGAACAAGAATGAAAGAGAGAGAGGGAGCATAGAATTCCATAGGGTGTGCACATTTGATTTGATGCACCAACGTGCTAGCAAACAGACTTGAACCAATTGGCACTCTAATTGGGTATGCATAAGGTATTCTGTTTACCCTTTGTTGTCAGCCACACTTATAGTAGTGTATATGGGTGTATATGTGTGTGGGAGAGAGAGGAAGGGGGAGAGAAGGAGAGATAATTTCTAACTTGGACAATTTTATAGAGGTATACTAATTATTTTTCTAATGGTTTTTATTACAAGTCTCAGATTACTGCTGAAATTAGCACACTTTCAGATAAACACTTGGACACACACCCACCACTGAATTTCCTTCTTTAAAAATTGCCTATACATAACCTTTTCTTCTTTATTTTAATAGGTTACTCTTTATATTATTGAGTCACAGGAATACTTTACATATATGGGTAAAAGATTCTTACAGACTATATTATTTTTTCCCCCAGAATTTGGCTTTTATTTTCACTTACATATTACTTATTTTAATGAGAATAAATTTTGAAAATGTCTAGTTTATTTAATCCTTTCTTTCCTGTTTTAGCTATTTATATTTTGTTTAATAAATATTTTCTTTTCCTTGAGATAACAAAGCAAGTTTTATAAATATTTTTAAAATATTAACATTTTAACATTCACTTTTAGGTTTACTGTGCCTTGAGTTGATTTTGCATGTGAGTATCCTATAAATATGGATCTAATTCAATTTAATTCCACATGAATAGCTGTCCCAGCACCATTTAATGAATAGTGTGCTCTTGTCTGCTGACCTGGCCTCCTCTGTCACATATTATGTTTTTGCTGATTCAGCACTCTGTATTTGAGTTTCCCACTGTGTTCCATTAGTTCACTTATCTGTGGGCTAGTACCTAAACCTTCATTGTTGTGCCTTTAAACAAAATTTCATTTAGATGGGGCAGTTCCTTTTCTCCTCTCTCAACTTTCTCCTCTCTCTTCTCATTCTCTTCCTCCTCCTCCCACTTCTCTTTGTCCTGCAAAATTATCTTGACAAATTCTGACCATTTTTCATCCAGTAGCACAAGAAAGACTTACATAAATGTACAAAGATTACTTCTCCATGAAAATGGCTTCTTTCTCAATTTATGCAAGTTCATGTCTTTCAATAATTACCTTTAATGTTTGCCCTACAAGTACTAGAAGAATACAAATTTTATAATTATTGTGAATCCAATGTATCCCTGATGATACTTTTGAGTATAAAATCTGTTTTATTATATATTTATGTATATAATTTATATATTATATATTTATTTATATAGTTACAATATCTTCTTTCAGTTGATATTCACCTGAGGTATCCCTTATAAACTATACATAATCACTTTTAATATCCAGACAGATTATATTTATATCAGAACTGATGAGTTTATCATACTTATTTTATTTCAACAAATAATATATTTGATTTTATTTCTATCTGCATATTTTCTGCTTCCTATTTATCTTTCTTTTAGCCCATTTTAATTTTCCACTTTTTTCTGTTTTTTTTTTATATGTAAAGTACCCCCCAACCCTTTTCTCAGTTCATTTGGACTAACATAATAAAATGCCACAAACTGGGAGCTTTTAAATAATATAATGTATTTCTTACAGTTTTGGAGACTGGAATGTCCACTACCAAGGTTCTGGCTAATTCAGTGTCTGGTGAGGGTCCATTTTCTGGTTCATAGATGGTGTCTTTTCACTGCATCCTTATATAGTGGAGGGGTAAAGGAGTTCTCTGGGGCCTTGTCTATAAGAGTATTAGTCTTATTCATGAAGATTCTTCTCACATGGCCTGATCACTTTCCAAAAGTCTGCACTTTCTAATGCTATCACCCTTGGGTTGGAATTTCAACACACAAGACTGACAATTAAGTTCGTGAACTTGCCACCATGTGCTTGTTCGCAGCTTTGTACAAACAACTTGATATGGTTTCATAACCTTGATATATCCTTGTCCCACAGCTGTGTTTTTGTTGATGTGTGGCGAGATCTTGCATTCATTACTGTTGCTTCATGTTTTCATGCGCTATCACAAGAATGTCGAAGCTTGAATTACAGCAATGGACAAACATTACATTGAGCAAGAGTGGAAGTGAAATCAGGGACATATTTGTCCAACTTTGTGGGGATAATGCCATGAAGAAAACAGCAGTGTATATATGGATTAAACATTTTTTCTGAGGGAAGAGAAAGTGTTACTGATGAAGAGAGGACAGGACGGCCAGTTAGGAGCAGAACTGACAGAAACATTGCAAAAATGCATCAAATTGTGAGTCAAAGTCATAGACTGACTGTGAGAAGCATAGCAGACCAAATAAACATGGATAGAGAAACAGGAAAATCTTAGATGAAAATCTTGGCATGAAAAAAGTGTTTGTAAAAATAATCTTGAAGGAGCTATTGCATGATGATGATGTACTTGCTTACACAGCACTGTCTGTGAAGGAGCTTTTAGCCAGTAAACAACCCTCCCTACTCACCTTATCTGGCCCCCAATGACTTTTTTCTTTAACTGAAGATAAAGGAAATATTGAAAGGAAGACATTTTATTTATTTATTTTAAAGATATGGGGTACAATTCAGGGTTAGGTATACAAATGTTCATTATGCAGGTACCCTTGTTTATGAGCTGTGCCCTCCCTCCCCTGGCAGTTTTCCTTAACTGCCAATCTCACCCCACCTCCCCTGACAGTTTCCCACTACTGTCAATCACTTTCTTATAGTATTATGATCATTGTTCAAGGTCTGCTTTTGAGTGAGAATATGTGCTACTCTGTTCTTTGTTTCTGTGATAGATCGCTGAGTATGACAGACTTTATATCCATCCAAGTTGCTGCAAGGTCCATATGTTTGTCCTTCTTTATGACTGCATAATATTTCATTGTATATATTGTATATATGCACCACATTTAAAAAAAATCCAGTCCAACTCTGATGGACAGCATGGTTGGTTCCATGTTTTTGCTATTGTGAATAGAGCAGCAACAAACATACATGTGCAAGTATCTTTTTTGCAGAATGATTTGAGTTCCTCTGGGTATATTCCCAATAGAGGGATTGCTGGGCCACATGGAAGGTCAATTTATACTTCTTTCAAAAATCACCACACTGTCATCCAAAGAGGTTGCACTAGTTTGTTTTCCCACGAGCAGTGTAGAAGTGTTCCTTTTTCTCTGCATCCTTGCCAGCATCAGCTGTTGCTTGTTTTATTAATGATGGCCATTCTTACTGGGGTTAGGTGGTATCTTAATGTGGTTTTGATTTGCATTTCTCTGATGATGAATGAGGCTGAGCACTTTTCGTGTGTCTGTTGTCTGCCCTTATATCGTCTTTTGAGAAGTGTCTATTCATGTCTTTTGCCCACTTTTTGATGGGGCTGGGTTTTTTTGTTTTTTTGTTTTTGGCCCACATTTGAGTTCCCTGTAGATCCTAGATGTTAGGCCTTTGTCAGACATAGAGTTGGCAAATATTTTTTTCCCGTTCTGTGGGCTGTCTCCCTGCTCTCTTGGTGGTTTCTTTTGCTTTGAAGATGGTTTCTTTTGCTTTGCAGAAGTTCATCAATTTGATGAGGTCCCACTTGTCTATCTTATTTCTTATGGTATGGGCACTTAGGGTTTTGATCTGCCAATTCCAATTTCCAGAAAGGAAGACATTTTGATGGCATTCAGGACATCATGTGTAATATTTATATAATGACAATTCCAATAACCATTCCAGAAAGAGTTCCAAAATTGCTTTGATAGGTGGATAGGTGCTGGCATCTGCGCACAACTTCCCAGGGGAAGTACTTCAAAGGTGACTGTAGCGATATTCAGCAATGAGGTACGTAGCACTTTTTCTAGGATGAGTTCAAATGAACTGAACTGTCAGAACCTTATGTATTTTGTGGTGACACAAATGTTTAGACCATAACTCTCCTGCTTTTAAGTGGTAACTGAAATTTTAACATAATTCCTCAAGGTGGGGGGGCAGGGAGGGGAAGGGAGGTGGGATTAGTGGTAGTCAATATCTGTCTGGGGAAAGGGGGCACACCTCATCAACAAGGGTACCTGCACAATGAATATTTGTATACTTAACCGTTAACTGTACCTCACGACTTTAAAATAAAAAATATATATTAAAAAATAATAATTCCTAAAGCAGTCTAAAGTAAATCAATATTTCTACCTTCTTTCAGAGTACTCCCCAAACACATATTACTATAAATTTAATTATTGCTCTTTGTGTCATAAATCTTGTTATCTAATAGCTAATTTAGATCTATTTGCATGTGTACCAACTGATTTGCTCATTCTTTCTAATTAACCTTCCTTTTGTGATTATTTGATTTAGTCTTTTGAAGAGTACTAGTCAACTAGTACTCTTTTATTTTATAGAATGATTATTAATTTAGATTTGTCTAATTTTTTTGATAACTTCATAAGATGGTGAATTTCTGACAAGAATACACTTTGTGATGCCATACCCTTTGCAATGCATCTTTTCAAGTGACCCATCTTGTTTGGGTGTCTTATTACAGGTAATGTTAATTTTCACTTGGCTAAGTAAAAAAAAAAAAGTGTCATAAAAGATAAAGAATGTCTTCAGTATTGACCTAATTAAGAGGAGACTAAGGAAATATAACTGAATAATATGTGTGACCCTAGATGGAATCTCGGATCAGCAAAATGATATTAGGACAATTGGTAAAATTTGAGTAATGTCTACAGATTAGTTATCAATATTTATAATCATTATCAATATTTAATTATTGGTTTTGATAATTACAATAAAGTTATTGAAAAAGAAAGTAAAAAATTATTACAAACAAAAATATTTTTTATTTGACCTCTATTCCATGATCATTGAAGTATAATATGCATGCAGTATGCAGCAGATTTTTGCATTTAAATTGTTAACAACTGAACACATTTATTAGTAGAACCAAGGTAAGAACACGAAATACTTTGGGCATACTTTGACTCTCATCCTTGAATTGTTGTTGATAAGGGCACATAATTCTAGGTTGATATGCATCTTTTTTCAAAACTCAAATATTTTTTTAACTGTTTTCTGTTTCCATTGTAGTCATTGAGATGTTTGCACGCCAATCTAATAGCCAATTTGTAAAATATCTACTTTAAAAAAATCTTTTGCTTTTATTTGGTTTCAGTAGTTTTAGGACTGTATGTGATAAATAAATACACATTTATTTTTATCCTAATGGAAATGTTTTGTGCTTACTGATATAAACATCTTGGCATCTAGCCGGGCTCGGTGGCTTAGCCTGTAATCCTGTGCTTTGAGAGGCCAAGGTGAGTAGATTGCCTGAGCCCACGGGTTAGAGACCCGCCTGGGCAACTTGGTGAGACCTCTTCCCTACAATAAATCAAAAAATTAGCCGGGCGTGGTAGCGCGCTCCTGTAGTTCCAGCTACTTGGAAGGTTGAGGTGGAAGGATCGCCAGGAGCCCAGCAGGTCGAGGCTGTGGTGGCCGGGAGCGGCCACTGCACTCCAGTCTGGACGACAGAGTGAGACTCCCAACTCAAAAAAAAAAAAAAAAAAAATCTTGGCATCTTTCTCATCAATTTTGGAAAACTCTAGTACTTCTAGTTATTCATATAGTTCCTCTATTCTCTCTCTTATCCCTGCAGAAATCCAATTAGATTGTTTTGCCTTCTTATTCTGCTCACCTTGCCTCTAACTCTCCTTCATATTTCCCATTTCTTGGTTATCTCTGTGCTTTTTCAGTTGACAGACCTCAATCTATCTTCCAGTTTATCGATTTGATATCTTCAGATGTGCTTTGTTTGTCTTTATTAATTCTGTTTGTCTTTTTTAATCTATCCACCGAGTTTTAAAATAGCAATAGTTACAAATTTTATTTTGAGAACATTTTTATCTTTCTTTTTATTGTTTCATGTTCTGTGCTTGTATTTTAAATTCAGTTTTGTTCTTTTAAAAATATACGTTCTTATTTTATATTCTGAATCTGACCGTTTAACCCCTTAAGTCAATGGTGGTCTGATTATGCTTTTTCTAGTTTTGCAGATTCTCATTTCTGGACACATAATTCTTGTTAGTTAGCAGGTCGAGGTTAGTCTTGGAGCCTTGACCTGCTGGGCTCCAGTGATCCTTCCGCCTCAGCCTTCCAAGTAGC
>CAUYQG010275267.1:0-21554 GCA_963574415.1 Tarsius wallacei | reverse complement strand
TGTATGAATTGTCTTGTTTAATCCTTACAACAATCCTGGGAGGCAAGTATTATTAACCTTCTTTTACAGACAAAGGAATTTAGCCTTGGCAAGTTTAAAGTTATGGCCTTCAAGACCCCAGTAAATGACCAACACAGATCTTCTGAGTCCAGGTGTAGCATTTAAATTTCCATTTACTGAAGCAATTGCGTCTAACATCTCTTGATCATCCAGAAAAATATAATTCCTGTTCCTACCTTAACATGGCAATTGTAGAGTAGCTCAAACTGGAAACAACCCAAAAGTCCATTAAGGTATGAATGGACAAATTGAGATACAGTCACGCAGAGAATACTACTCAGCAATAAAAAAGAAAAAACTATTTGTACATGCAACATTCTAGATTAATCTCAGAATAATGCTGAATGAAAAACAGGCAAAAAAGAATATAATACTGTTTACTTCATTTGTATAAAATTCTAGAAAATGCAAACTAATCTATAGTGACTGTAAGTGGATCAGTGGTTGCCTGGGAATGTTAATTAAGGGAGGGAGGGATTACAAAGAGTACAAAGAAACCTTTGGAGTAACTGGAAATGCATTTGATTGTGGTAATTAAAGCATATGTCAAAACTGATCAAATTGTATACTTTAAATATATGCAGTTCAGTATATCTATAAATTGACAAATCTGGGGAGTTAGAGGAAAAGACAATTAAAAGTTTATTATTTTATGGTTTTTTTTTTTTGAGTTGGAGTCTCACTCTGTTGCCCAGACTGGAGTGCAGTGGCCGCTCCCAGCCACTGCAGCCTCAACCTCCTGGGCTCCGGTGATCCTTCCACTCAGCCTTCTGAGTAGCCGGAATTACAGGTACGCGCTACCATGTCCGGCTGATTTTTTGATTTATTGTAGAGATGAGGTCTCGCCAAGTTGCCCAGGCGGATCTCGAACCCGCGGGCTCAGGCAACCCACTCACCTCAGGCTTCCCAAAGCGCAGGATTACAGGCTGAGCCACCGAGCCCGGCAAAAGTTTATTATTGACTTAATTTCCTGTAGAAACTTCTGTGATTCTTCCCAAGAACACGTATGTTTTCCATAATTCAAGACAGCCCATTTAGTTAGGTCAATTTTGTAATTTCCCAATTTTGACAGTAAGTGGTTTTTATGATACTGGCACCTTTATTTTTAAATTTGGACACTTTACCAAAAGCCGAGGAGAGTGTTATGATTCCTTCTCGGTAAGTGGCCTACATGTCTCAAATGTCTTTGTTTGCAGGATTTTTAAGAGGAATAAACTATTCTCATTGTACCCAGTATTTTATTAGGCTTTTGGAGTTGCAAGAAACAAAATTACTCATAGGCTGTTTTGTTTTGTTTTGTCTTGAGTTGAAGTCTCACTCTGTTACCCAGGCTGGAGTGCAGTGGCATGCTCATGGCCACCACAGCCTTGACCTGCTGGGCTCAGGTGATCTTTCCGCTTCAGCCTTCCAAGTAGCTGGAACTACAGGCATGTGCCACCACAGCTGGCTACTTTTTAAAATTTATTTATTGTAGAGATGAGGTCTCGCCAAGTTGCCCAGGCTGGTCTTGAACCAGTGGGCTCAGGCAATCCTCTCACCTCAGCCTCCCAAAGTGTTGGGATCACAGGTGTGAGCCACTGCACCTGGCCTCATAGGAAGGAAGAAAGTCTATTGCAAAGCTACACTGAGACTAAAACTGGAACAGGATCTCAAACTAGAACATCATTAGGATCTGAGGCAACTCTAGGAACAAGCTACCCTTTAAGTCTCTCTTGTAGATAGCATGTTCTCTTTCTCTTTTTCTTTCTCTTACATAGCACATTTTTCTCTCCAGTGTGTCTCCCCTGTTCTTCACCCTCTACTCATTGTTTTCTTTCTCATTTCTTTCTGTACCAAGCATATTTTATTCTACTCCTGAAGATCCCTTCTTTGCCCTTTTCCACAGTTCTATCTTTCCTGGAAGCCTGACCTGTATGAATTATATCAACAGAATGAGGTCAGGATATTTATTCTCCTGGCTCCCTCCCTGGAAGGTCATTTTAAGCAGCTGTGTCCCTCAACCAAAGGCCACTGCTCCTCTCAAGATAGCTCACTCTACACAACTTTCCTCTTCCAACCTCTCCTTTACCTCATCCCTTCAAGTCTAGGGGTGGTAATAGTTACGTTGCTGCCTAGACTGTGTTCTTTCACTATATTTGTGGTTTCCCCACACTCTGACCACATATATGTAATTAGTTTCTTTGTAGATAAACTTTCCTCAATTTATTCTTATTTGCATATGCCATTTGTTACTTGGTAGAACTCAAGTTATATACATTTTTTTTTTAAAGACACTGGTCTATGTTGCCCAGTAATTATTCTCAGGCACTGTCATAGCATACTCCATCCTCAAATTTCTGAGTTCAAGATCCTTCTGCCTTAGCCTCCTGAGTAGCTGGTACTACAGGTGCATGCCACCATGCCCAGTTAAGTATGGGCATTTTTATAACTATTATTATTATTATTATTATTAATTTATTTTTTTGAGTTGGAGTCTCACTCTGTCACCCAGGCTGGAGGCAGTGGCACGCTCACAGCCACTGAAGCCTCTACCTGCTAGACTCAGGCGATCCTTCTGCCTCAGTCTTCCTAGTAGCTGGAACTACAGGTGTGCGCCACCATGCCCGGCTTATTTTTTTATTTATTGTAGCGATGAGGTCTCACCAAGTTGCCCAGGCTGATCTCTAACCTGCGGGCTCCCAAAGTGCCGGGATTATAGGTGTGAGCCGCAACGCCCAGCCTTATTTCTATTATTATTACGTTGTAATATATAATGAAATAACTATACAACTCAACATAATGCAGAATCAGTGGGTGCTCTGAGCTTGTTTTCCTGCAACTAGACGGTCTCATCTGGAGGTAATGGGAGACAGTGACACCCAAAGTGTGTTGCTTCTGTCCCGTCTACTCCACAATCTCCTTTTGGTTGCTGTCACAGCAGAAGACACTGCTTCACAGAGATAGAGTGTTGGAAATGGAAGCAGGCTTTTAGTGCTTTTGTGGCAGTCTCTGAATATTTTGCCTTGACTTTAGAACATATGGAGATTTGAAGTTGCCTCAAACATACTTTCAAGGCTGCTGTCATTTGCCATCTCAAGCAATTGATCCTCTTCTAACATGGACAAAGTCGATTCACCTGGCTTATTTGCAAATAGGTTGTTGATCCATTACTTCCCAGTTTCGGAGCCTTTTGTGGTTGGGAATTAATGCTCAAACTCTTTTTGAAAGCTGAGATAAGTGATCATGCACCAGCAGGGAGAAAGAAGACCCTGGCTCAGTCTCTTTTAAAATCTCTGCTGGCGGGGTGCAGTGGCTCAGCCTGTAATCCCAGCACTTTGGGAGGCCAAGGCAAGAGGATTGCCTGAGCCCAAGGATTTGAGACTAGCCTGGGTAAGTTGGTGAGACCTCATCTCTACACTAAAAATCACAAAAACTAGCTGGGCGTGGTGGTGTGCGTCTGTAGTTCCAGCTACTTAGAAGGCTGAAGCAGAAGGATCACGTGAGTCCAGCAGGTCGAGGCTGTGGTGGCTGTGAGCATGCCACTGCACTCCAGACTGGGCGACAAGAGTGAGACTCCAACTCAAAAAAGCAAAACAAAACAAAATAAAAAAACTCTGCTGATGTTTGAAACATGTTAAAAATGCAAAGTTCACTTGTTGGCCCCATAATTCCAGTTTGATTTTCAATGTAGTCACTTTATCTGCCCACTTGAACATAGTTGTCATTCTCCTTTGAGGTGATAGATTGAGTTTGTTGAGCAGGTTGAATATGTCACACAAGTAAGCAGGTTTTGCTACCCATTCTGTGTCACTGAAATATGCTGTCAGTGGTAACTGTTTCTCTAAAAGAAATCTCTGGAGCAGCTTTCAACTCAAAAACTCTGGCCAGTGATCTACCTTTAGACAGCCAACTCCTGTGTGTAAGAGAAGACGTGTGCTCTGTATTCATCACCTCACAGAGGTGCACAAATAGACATGAATTAAGGGCATGAACTTTAATGTGGTTGGTAATTTTAATCACATCCTGCAAAATGTCGTTAAGTTCAGGTGACATTTTTTGGCTAGGCAGCATTTTTCTATGGATGACACAGTGCATAGACTCACATTCAGAAGCAACCTCTTTGACCTGAGTATTGAAACCAGAAAGTCATCCCGTCATGGCAGCCGCTCCATCCATGCATATACTGACACAAAATGACCAGTTCGGTTTTCTTGATATGTAGTCAAAGACTCGAATAGTTCTGCAGCTGTGATATTGGTTGGCAACAAAAGTGCACATAACATATCCTCATGCACATCCTCCTGAAAAATATATCACACAGAAACAAACATTGTTGCCTTGTTTTCAATATCAGTAGACTCGTCAACCTAGATTGAGTTCTATGACATTAATCTTAACAATTGCTCATCAATATCCTCTGCTACTTCATCAGTGCATCTAGTTATGGTGCTAGCCGAAAGAGGAACACGTGCCACCCTTTGAACTGCAGCCTCTTCTAAAAACTTACAACAAATGTCATTAGCAGCAGGCAGGATCAACTCTTCACCAGTAGTAAAGGGCTTCTTAGCTTTAGCAATACAGTTAGACATGAAGAATGATACTTTCAGTGCAGACACATTTGATGGCCTTCAATAATTGCTTCTGTCCTGTGTTTTTTCATTTGAAAAACTCCAAAGCCTTGTGTTTTAATGCAGGATGGTTGGTCTCCATGTGGTAAAGCAGTTTTGAAGGTTTCATGGCTTTATTGAATAGCCGGTCACCACATATATACAAAGCAGGCTTGGAGCCACCTGTTGTAATGAACCCGTAATTTAAATAGGACTCTTGGTATTTTCTTTTAAAGGTAGCTTTCTTTTTGTTGGCAGTCTTAGGGTCTTTTGCTGTATCATCATTGGGTCTTTCCCCTTTTTCTAAGAAGCTCTCCAGTAACATTTGTTTTTTATTCATTTCAGCTAGGGTTAGCTTGTGGGCTTACCAAAATGGTGAATGAGACAAGTGTACAGTACAGTAAAGAGGCATGGATGGAAATGGTATATCAAATAATGGGTAGGTCATGTGCAGACTAAAATAAGTGTTGGATTCTGAGTTAAAGCATGCTACCAGACGCAGCTGTACAGTTGAAGCACATCAACTCACTTGCCACTCACTGTTAGGGTTTTGATGTAAGTCTGCAAGCAATTGTGCATTCAAACTTCTCTGTGCATTCAAACTTCACTGCTAATGTTAATTTGTATTTGTAGCCGCTCCCCAGTGCTAGCATCATCACCTCAATTCCACCTCAGATCATCAGGCATTAGATTCTCATAAGGAGTACGCAACCTAGATCCCTCGAATGCACGGTTCACAACAGGGTTTGTGGTTCTATGAGAATCTAATGCTTTCGCTGACCTGACAGGAGGCAGGGCTCAGGTAGTAATGGGAGTGTTGGGGAGTGGCTGTAAATACAGATGAAGCTTCGCTCACTTGCTTGCCAACACTCACTTCCTGCTATGCAGCCTGGTTCCTGCATGGACTGGTGTCCATGGCCTGGGGGTTGAAGACCCCTGTTATAAAGCATAAAACATAGTAGAGACTGAATAAGTGGTAGATATTACAATCTCATATGCTTATTTTAATTGAGTAGGCACAGCAAAACCTTTTGACTGAAACTTTAAAAAACCAAGGGGAGAAGAAAAAAAAAAAAAAAAGAAAAGCAGCCTATTACTCCCTTCCCTATCTTGCTCTGCTTAGCTAGAGCTACCTAACATCTTCTAACTACCGTGAGTTCAGTCATACCAAATTTCTAAGTCAGTCCATACCATGCCTAACCGTATATCAGAAACATCATTTCCATCAGCACAAGTCTGAAATCAATCTTGCTCTGTTTAACATATCCTATATGTCCACTATATGCCTTCTCCTCAACTCTTGTTGTTTTGAACAGTCTATAGAATTTTTATTTTGGTTGTTTATTTGCATTCTCCTCCTCCCTTAGGGCCAGAATCCTAACTTGAACCCTAACCTGGCTACCTTGGGCCAAAAAAAACTGCTTGGTCTAGCACTTGGCAGTCCCTTTCTCCTGGGAGCTGACCCAACCTCTGTATCCCCAGCTGATGGCGAGGTGCCTACTTCAAGCTAGAAAGATCCTACCAACCCTACTGGTATCCTTATTTGACTAGAGCCACTATGGTATATAGATTTCAGGCAACAATAATTTACTTGTAGTCACTGCTTGGAGCACCATGTTGAAAAGATTTGTCTGGGTTAAGTAGTAAAGAGAACCATACCTGATTTTTTTTTTTAAGGTTGCCTTAAGGGCTAGATTGAGGAATGTGGACGGGAAGAATAGTGACAAGTATGTTACACATTTGCCACCTTTGGCTCAGAGACTAATGAGGCTTGATTCCTTATCCACTAATGCAGACCCTTTAAGCCTGACTTTTTCTACACCTTTTTGAATATTATGATTTGAACTAAGGTTTCCCTTATGAGGATGTCCATTTCAGCTGTCAGGTGGCTGTGACTGATGGTCATTGTTCTTCTGAAGGAAGGGCAACCTGTTCTATATAAATTCTCCCTTTAGACCTAGAGTGGTGATAACAACTTTTTTTGTAATAAGCCTCAAGTTACTTTGCTATCATTTGTGGTTCCCCTTTATCCCACCCATACTTTTAAAAATAGTCTTTCCTCAAATTATCCTACACTGAGTGTGCCATCTGTTTCCCGTTGTAACCCTGACTAATACAAGCACTTACTATGTACTAGGTGCTAAGGATGCAACAGTAAACAAAGATAAAAATTCCTGCCTTCTGGAAACTACATTTTAGTCAGTTTTAAATGCCCAGCTGTCAGGTCTGCATAGGTTATAACCTTGCCTGTCTGAAGTTTATATATCTTTCTTGTCATAAGTTACAAAGGAAATGCACACCTGTGTTTGCAAGTATGTTTTGTATGTTTTGTATAAACTCCTACAATTAGAATTTTAAAAAATCCTAAGGGTAGGAACTCTTAGCTTCTTTAAATCTTTCATGTGTTCCCTTCATTTATTCAGGAAATCGTTATTAAGTGCCAGAGGTTTCAATCCGTATTAGCTGCCTGTTATTCTGTTCTTGGTATCATACTACATGCTGAGGAGTGGGAGGTAGGTAGAGAGAGGGAGAGTTTAAAGATTAGGACAAGTCGTATGAGAAATAGACTCAAACAATCACTGCACAATATAAAAGGGCTATAATAGAGATTTGTGAGAAGTGCTATGGGAGTATGGAGGAAAGAATGACTAACTCATTTCGGGGATTGGTAAAGGGTTCTTGGAGTTAATGTTTGACCTGAGCTTGGACGGATGAGGAATACTTTTCCAGAAAGCGGAAAAGAGAAAGACATTTAGGAAAAGGAGAGGAATTCTGAAACATCCAAAAAGTATATCAGAAAACAACAAGTAGTGTGCTTTGCTGTGTGACTAGAGTATCACATTGGGGATGGTAGCAAGGAATGAGACCGGAAGAGGTATGCAGAGTTCAGACTTTGAAGGGGAGTCATGTATGAAGAGTCTGAAATTTATTCTAGTAAATTACAGGAGACCCTTCAAAGAATTTTAAACAGCAGTGAAAGAAATGAGATCTATGTTGTAAAAATAGATTTATGTTGAAAATTTTGGGAGATGGAGATGAATAAAGCAGTGGAGTTGGAAAAAAATAAAAAATGGAGAATAGGTAGATTTTTGTTGTAACAATGCAGGAAGGAAATAAGAGCCTAAACTAAAACAATGACAATGGGAATGGAGAGATAAGGGAGTGAATTTCACTGATATTTTGGAGGTGAAATCAAAGGGTTCTGATACTCTCTTAGACGTGGATGAAGACAGAAAGGAAGGAGATCAAGATGATGCAAAATAGATGGAAGTATAGTCATTAAGGTAAAACAGAAAAAGAGAAAATGAAATCTGTCTTGCCAAAGGAGAAACACAAAAAACAAGATTAGTATGCTGCAGAAGCTGAAAAACTTCAGTAATTGGAAGTACTAGGTAGAGATGAAGCTGAGTGAACTGAAAACAGATGAGTGGAGTGATAGTTTATAAATACAAAAAGTGGTTGACCCTTGATCCCCTCTATCCCCCTGACTGAGTCTCTTCTACTCAAGTAATACCTTCTGAACTGAACTAGAATGGCCTTGAACTCAGAGATATTAGGCAGGGTGAAGGATGAGGCATAAAACTTAAGGGAATTGAATGAAAGTCTCCTCAATTCTGAGACGTCCTTCCAACTATAGCTTGGAGCTCCCCTCCCCACCAAAACCTCATGTTGAAATTTGATCTCAGTGTTAGAGGTGGGGCCTGAAGGGAGGTGTCTGGGTCATGGGGGCAGATCTCTTATGAATGACTTGGTACTATCCTTGCAGTAATGAATAAGTTCTCACTGGGCTGGTTCCCATGAAAGCTGGTTGTTAAAAAGAGCCTGGCATACCTCCCACCCCCTGGCTTCCTCTCCCCATGTGATGTCTGCATATGCTGCCTCCCCTTTGCCTTCCTCCGTGAGTGTAAGCAACTTAAGGCCTTCATCAGAAGCAGATGTTGGCACCATCCTTCTTGTATGGTCTGCAGAATTGTGAGCCAAATTAACCTCTTTTCTTTATAAATTACCCTGCCTCAGGGATTCCTTTATAACAACACAGAATAAGACACCCCCCATTTTGGTCCCATAGTCAACTCCTAGAATGTTAACAGCTAATCAGATGGCCCCCAAGCAGAAGCTTCTTACACCATCTCCCTTTATAGAAATTCCCACTGGGCAACAAGCCTCACCCATACACAACAAACTTGCATTCAGTCCTTACTCTTAAATATAAAAGGATAATTAAGGATCACCAGAAAAGTGAAAACACTCTGCTAACAAGACAGAGACAGACACAGAGAAAAGGAACTTGAAAGAAACAGAGATAGAGCAGGCAGGTGAAGAAAATTTATTTTTTGCACCATTATAATTGTTAAAGAAAAAAATTACTCGTGACACTTAGTAAAGATGATAAGGCCAACTTTATTCAAGAAGGGTTGTGGCAATAAGTATAAGGAATACCAGATATGTGTGTGTTTTCCAGTGGGGAAGAGAGATTGGACCCGACTCCCTTTTTAATTTTATTTTAATTTTTTGTAGAGATGAGATCTTGCTCTGTTGCCCAGGCCAGGGTTCAGTGGAGTGATTATAACTCACTGCTGCCTCCAACTCCTGGGTTCAATTTCTGCCACAGCTTCCCAAAATGCTGGGACTGTAGGCACATGTCACTGTGCCTGGCTCTATAATGGCTACTGTTGGAAAACCAAAAGTTGCAAAGAATCACGGATGTTGAAGAGCATTAGAAAAGAAATGTAGCCATCTCTGATGTGCTGAAGCCTTCTCTGATCCCATCCTTGGGGATCATTGTCCCTGTGTTCTATCCAAAAGGCAGGGTTTCTCTCTTTCTCTCTCTCTCTCTCTCCCTCTCTCTTTTGTCAGAGATGGCACCTTGCTCTGTCACCCAGCCTAGGGTGCAGTGGTACAATATAGCTCACTGTAACCTCAAACCCCTGTACACAAGTGATTCTCCTGCCTCAGCCTCCCAAATAACTGGGACTACATTCATGTGCCATCAACTCCCTTTAAAAATTAGTATCCTCGGCCAGGCCTGGTGGCTCAGCCTGTAATCCCAGCACTTTGGGAGGCTGAGGTGAGTGGATTGCCTGAGCCCGCAGGTTCGAGACCGGCCTGGGCAACTTGGCGAGACGTCATCTCTACAATAAATCAAAAAAATTAGCTGGGCGTGGTAGCGCGCGCCTGTAATTCCAGCTACCTGGAAGGCTGAGGTGGAAGGATCGCCAGAGCCCAGCAGGTTGAGGCTGCGGTGGCCAGGAGCGGTCACTGCACTCCAGTCTGGGTGACAGAGTGAGACTCCAACTCAAAAAAAAAAAAAAATTAGTATCCTCAGTCAGATAGAAGAAGATATTTTATCCAGGAAATAGGAATAGAGTTCTTTAAAAAATAATATATAAAGAGTAATAACTCTGGTAAATGAAACATGATAAAATTAAAGATTTAAAGAAATTCCTAGAAGGGAACACAAATAAGATAAGAAAATGAAAGGACCAATCCAGGAGCTCCATATGAGAGAACAGAGAAAATGGAGTAGAAGTAATATAACAAAATCATCAAAACTATCAATCAAATGTAACAGAATAATTACATTTCCGACTACAAGGACTCAAAAAAATTTATCCTCTATATACTTTTTCTCAGGAGCCTACTGGAGAATATATTCTACCCAAATGAAAAACTAAACCAAAAAAATGAATAAAAGAGATTCAGCAAACAGGAAATCTAACACAGAAGGAAGGTAAAGAGAATAGCAAGGAAAATTGTGAAGTTTAATCTCAGAATGACAGTTAGTAGAGCTAGAGAGAGAGCCAAATCCAAATTGGAGCAGTGCAGAGGGTTCTAGAAGAAATGCCTACAGGAGGGAAGAAACCAAAACAATACAGTAACCAAATTGAAAGGTGATGAAAATGGCTCTTTACCTCTGTGGTCTTTCTCCCAAAAAACATAACCAAAATCTGATGATGAAAAGACTATCAGATAAATCCCAGTTAAGGGACATTCTAGAAAATATCTGAGCAGTACTCCTCAAAATGTTAAGGTCATCAAAAACAGGGACGTCTGAAGAACTCTCTGGCCAAGCGGAAACAAAGGAGACATACCTACTAAATAGAATGTGGTAACCTGGATTGGGCTATTGGAACAGAAAAAGGAGAATACGTAGAAACTAAGGAAATCTGAAGAAAATATGAACTTTGCTTAATAATAAAACATCAATATTGGTTCATTAATTACAACAAATATATCATACCAGTGGGAGATGTTAATAATGGGAGAAACTGGGTATGGAGTATATGAGAACTCGCTATTATTTTTGAAGTTTTTCTGTAAATCTAAAACTGTTCTAACTTTTGGGGTTGTGTGTGTGTGTGTGTGTGTGTGTGTGTGCGTGTACGCACATGTGTGTATTTTAAAGAGCTAAGTGGGAGTTGGGGTGAGGGAAGGTAATCATGAACTCTAGGAAAACCAATAAATTATACCAAAAAAAGAAGAAATCCTCTCACAGTGAACCTCATGGATAAGCAGTAAATAATATTTATATAATCCTAATAGTGTAAACACTAATTGTTGACTTAAAACATTGTGATATAATTAAATTGGAAGTTTAGAAGTATGTGTGGATGATATGGAAGAAGTCAGTAAATAATGTCTACAATTGAAAACTCAAGAAATAACAGTGGAAAGATTATCTTTAGAAACATGGATACTGGCAAATACCAATAGAAATGGTTTGTCGTTTGGGTTTTTTTGAGTCAGGTTCTCTGTCACCCAGACCGGAGTGCAATGGCATGATCACAACTCACCACAGCTTTGACCTTCTGGGCTCAGGTGATCCTTCCACCTCGGCCTCCCGAGTAGAGGGACTACAGGCTTGTGCCACCATGTCTGGCTAATTTTTTTTTTTAATAGTGATAAGTTTTCGTTATATTGTCTAGGCTGGTCTTGAACTCTTGAGCTCAAGCAATCCTCCTGCCTCAGCCTCCCAAAGTGTTGGGATTACAGGCGTGAGCACGGTGCCCAGCCCAGAAATAGTTTTTAAAAGTTGAAAATGGCTGCCTCTGGGTAGCTGGTTGTGGGGATAGTGTTGGGAGAGAAAGGGCAGCATTCCATCTTTTTCATTATAATCTTTTAGCATTACTGGTCTTGGAAAATCTATATGACTGGCTGGACATAGTGGCTCATGCCTGTAATCCTAGGAGTTTGGGAGCAGCCTAGGCAACAGAGCGAGACCCTATCTCTAGAAAAAAATAGAAAAAAAAGTCAGTCAGGTGTGGTGGCTTGCATCTGTAGTTCTAAGAGCTCAGGATGCTGAGGCAGTAGGATTGGGCCTAGGAGTTCAAGGTTATAATTTGCTATGATCACACCACTGCACTCCAGTCTGGGTGATAGAACGAGACCATGTCTTATCAACGATAGCAACAACAAAAACACATCTATGTAATATATTGCTTTGATAAAAATTAAATCTTAAAAAGGATTGAAAATATTTAGACTGAAATGAAGAGAGCATTATATTTCCTTGACACCAATAATCCCATAGTTAAACCTATGGTAGTTAATAAAAGGGTAAATAAGATGTTTCTTTAAAAAAAAGATATTGGCCGGGCTCGGTGGCTCAGCCTGTAATCCCAGCACTTTGGGAGGCCGAGGCGAGTGGATTGCCTGAGCCCATAGATTCGAGACAAGCCTGGGCAACTTGACAAGACCTCGTCTCTACAATAAATAAAAAATTAGCTGGGCGTGGTAGCACACGCCTGTAGTTCCAGCTACTTGGAAGGCTGGGGTGGAAGGATTGTGGGAGCCCACCAGGTCGACGCTGGAGTGGCCGTGAGTGTGCCATTGCACTCCAGCCTGGGCAACAGAGTGAGACATTAAATTGCCTTCTGAGAGACCACATTAATAGCACATAATTATGGGTTAGAGCAGAGATATGCAAAAATATCTAAAAGATACAAGCTTAAAATCTCTAATGTACTGACTAAATACACTCACATGGTTAAAGAAAGGTTCATTCAAAATGTGGATCATTTAGCTGCTGAAGTCTAGAAAATGGAGGCTCTCAGAGATAGACACTGGCAGAGGTTATCTAGAGAAAAAAGATGCCCTTCAGCAAGTAAATTCTCTATTACAGAGATGATGCATAAGCCTTTAGAGTACTTAACAAACTTCTCTTTCTCTGATTCCATACTCACCTAGCAACCTTGTAATTTAATTTGCCTTCCCATATAAAACTTCCTACAGGAATAGAAAGGACACAAGTCTAAGGACACAATTGTCAGTCCTCTTGGCAGTTGTACTTTTCATTGAAAAATAAACAATCCAGTATTCTTATTTTATAGATTTGTCTCTGTGAGTTAGGTTAATGTCAGTCAGCCCCCTGAGAGTCTCAGCACCATTCTATGGCTGACATATCAGGCCTCTGGGCCTGCAAGACTGAGTGTCAGCTCCTAGCCTGTGAATTTACCTAAGTGGCACCCACCTGCAGGGGTCAATCAACTTTGATTGGCAACACTCTGACTTTTCTATCGTCTTTGAACTTTTTTACCTACATATGAAGGGATATGTTAATAATGTGACACAAGACACATACAGTTCTAGAACTACATGATTCTAATGTTTTATTTTTCCAATTTTGATATTTAACCAAGAGTGAATAAGGCTACCCTACTCCAGGATTATATTAGGTAGATGGTAACGACCAGAATCTCCTTTTGTCTTCTCATGAATGCACCAATATGATGTAATCTGTTGAGAATCAGTGTCTAGTTACATCACCTAGGTTGAAAGTTAGAATTGCATAAATAGAACAAGCGTGGTGGCTCATGCCTATAATCCCAGCACTTTGGGAGGTCGAGGTGGGAAGATGACTTGAGCCCAGGAGTTTGAGAATAACCTGGGCAACATAGGGAGAACTTGTCTCTACAAAAAATAAAAATAAAAAATATTAGCTGGGCATGGTGTTGCACACCTGTAGTCCAAGTCACTCAAGAGGCTGAGGTGGGAGGATCACCTGAGCCCAGGAGGTTGAGGCTGTGGTGAGCTATGAACATGCCACTGCACTCTAAGCTGGGTGAAAAAGTGAGACTCTGACACAAAAAAAAAAAAAAATGACATAAATAGTGGTAATGATATCTTTTTTATAAAGTTTAAATATGTGGGGTACAATTCAGAGTTAGGTATGCAAATGTTCATTATGCAGGTACCCTTGTTGATAAGGTGTGTCTCCCCTTCCCTGGCAGTTTTCCCACTACTGCCAATCCCACCCCCACCCTCGCCTGGCAGTTTCCCACTACTGCCGATCCCTTTCTTATAGTATTACAATAGTTGTTCAAGGTCCGCTTATGAGTCAGAACATATGATACTCAGTTCTTTGTTTCTGTGATAGATCACTCAGTATTATAGCCTCTAAGTCCTTCCAAATTGCTGTGAAGTTCATAATTTTGTCCTTCATTATGGCTGCATAATATTCCATTGTGTATATGTAAATGGTTATGATCTTACAACAGAGAGGGGTATCAAGTTTGCTATCATCTTTTTGCACTCTTTTTTTTTTTTTGAGTTGGAATCTTACTCTTGTCACCCAGGCTGGAGGGCAGTGGCATGCTCACGGCCACTGCAGCCTCGACCTGCTGGGCTTAGGCGATCCTTCCACCTCAGCCTTCCAAGTAGCTGGAACTATAGACGCACGCCACCATGCCTGGCTAGTTGTTGTGATTTATTATAGAGATGAGGTCTCACCAAGTTGCCCAGGCTGGTCTTGAATTCCTGGGCTCAGGCAATTCTCTTGCCTCAGCCTCCCAAAGTGCTGGGATTACAGATTGAGCCACCGCACTGGGCCCTTTTTGCATTCTTTATGGTCCAGCACCTGGTATTAGAAGTGTAATATATATATTATACAGCATTAGCAACACCTGGAGGCTTGTTAGAAATGCAGAATCTCAAGACCCATCTCAGTCTTACTGAACTAGAATTTGTATTATAACAAGATTTCCAGGTAATTCAAATTTGATCCAGAGTGTGTTTTTCAAATTGTGGTGGCATTAATGGTCATGAATCAATTTAGTGGGTCTGCCACCAGCATTTTTTTCAATGAAATAGAACAGAAAATATTAGAGTACATTGCATGTATAGGAGTAAGTACTGTTTTGTGAAACTCTTGTTTTAATTATAAATATATTTATATTTAGTGAGTCCTGATGTAAAATGTTGGTCCTGGTTTAAAAAAAAAAGTGAGCCTCTGGTATAGGGCAGTGCTTTTCAAAATGTTGCCTTTTCAAAAAGTTAGGCCCATATTGAGGAATAAACAGGAATTTGTATTTTAAGCTAGTGCTTTCAGGTAATTCTGATTCTGATTCTTACCAAATCTGAGAACCACTTGTCTGGCGGTGATCTCAAGTTAGAATGCATTGGAAGCAATTGGAAGGCTTGTTAAAACACAGGTTGTTGGCTTCACCGCCTACCATTTCTAATTCAGTAGGTCTGGGGTGGGGCCCAAGGATTTCAATTCTAACAAATTCCCAGGTAATGCTGATGCTGTTCGTCTAGCAATCACTGGTCTAGCGACATCAAATTTCTATTGTGGAGGGCTTGGAATCAGGATATTTGCTTCAAGCTGAGTTATTTCTCTAATTTATGCCTAAACCCATCAACCCAACACTCCTATTAATTTCTGTATGCATCTTTCCAGCATCATCATATAGCAGATGAGCCTTTTTTAGTTGTTTCAAAGAAGACCCCTGTTGAATATTTATAGATTTTTCACTATTCTTAGACTCATGGTTCCATCCAGTCACAGGCTAAACATCTTTTGCCAGTTTCTACTTTCTCCAGTCTACCTTCTACAGTCATCAGATGTGTTCAGGCAGAAATGTGATAAAAGTTCAGGATGTGTGAACTTGTTAAATTCACAGATACTTTTAGTTCAGTGTTCCTCAAAGTCACTCAATTTTCAAAGTGTGGTCTTGATAGGCAGCTAAGAGCTATTCAGAAATGTAAATTTCCCTGCACTACTGCAGACCTACTGAATCAATCTCTGGAGTGAGGACTAAGAATCTGGTTTAGCAAGCTCTCCAAGTGGTTCTTACGTACCATAAAGCGTGAGAAACTCTGCACCAGATCACTTGTGGATGTTGGAGGTCTCTGTTAAACTGTAGCATCTCTGCCTCACAGCACTACAACTGAGGAATCCAGCAGCAATATCAATTTTGGGGGTATGGTCATGATTTTCTGACATCATGGCCACCACAGGGTATGCAGCCTGTAACAATTAGCCAAAAATTACCTATATTTGTCGGAAATGTCTACGTATATATACTTTCAGAGGTTATACCAGAGCAGGTTACACATCTGTATTTATATTTCCAGAAGTTTATTACCAAAACTATTGTTCTTTTTCTGATTCTGTGATTTCATTTTTTTTTTTTTTTTTTTTTGAGTTGGAATCTCACTCCGTCACCCAGGCTGGAGTTCAGTGGCACACTCATGGCCATCCCAGCGTCGACCTGCTGGGCTCAGGCGATCTTTCTGCCTCAGCCTTCCAAGTAGCCGGAACTACAGGTACGCACTACCATGCCTGGCTAATTTTTTAAATTTATTGTAGAGACTAGATCTTGCCAAGTTGTCCAGGCTGGTTTTGAACCCATGGGCTCAGGCAATCCACTTGCCTCGGCCTCCCAAAGTGCTGGGATTACAGGCTGAGCCAATGAGTCCAGCCCAATTATTTTATTTTTAACCTTCCAATATATGTATGGAAGTTAAATATCATGGAAATATGTTCAGCCTGAGGTTATGAGTGGCAAATTTTAAAATAGAAAAAGGTTTTAAAATTCAGAGGCCAAATGGAGCCCTACATTGGCGGTATGTAAGCTGTTCAAAGTATATGGAAATATATAAATAGTAGGCCAAAATCTGACCTTAAACAACTTATGGTTGACTACTGAAGTCAACTCATTCTATTTGGTGCAACATAAAGGAGGTGGTATTGCCAAAGAACCTTCATTTTTCAAACATTTCCTGAAAATCACTCCATACCCTATTATGTTACTAGCATAATTTCCCCTCAGTAGAGGCTACTTCAGCACAACACACCTAATATCTCCATTAGGCTAACAATGTCCAAGACAACACAAAAGAAGAACAAGGTTTTTTTAAACCTACAAATTTATTTACTTTTTTTTAAATTTTAAAGAGGCCGGGCTCGGTGGCTCAGCCTGTAATCCCAGCATTTCGGGATGCCGAGGTGAGTGGATTGCCTGAGCCCCGGGTTCGAGACCCATCTGGGCAACTTGGCAAGACCTCATCTCTACAATAAATCAAAAAATTAGCCGAATGTGGTAGCGCACGCCTGTAGTTCCAGCTACTTGGAAGGCTGAGCGGAAGGATCACCAGAGCCCAGCAGGTCGAGGCTGCGGTGGCTGGGAGCGTGCCACTGCACTCCAGTCTGGGCGACAGAGTGAGACTTCAATTCAAAAAGAAAAAATAATAATAAATTTTAAAGAGGAGCCATTAATCTTGGCAATGTTCTTTCTTGTAATTAGTTGCCACAATCTATATTAATAGATTTTGCTTTCTGCTTCACATCTGTACCCACTTAGGGGGTCACATCCCCTAATTTAGTGCAGTGCACACTCAGCAACTACAAAGTGCTTCCTCTTTGAAACTACAGCCAGTGTACTATATCACCATTAAAACTTTGCACATTACTGGTGACAGACCCACTATAGAAGGCCCAGAGTAGTTGCAAAAAGCACAGAAATCTTAGAAGTACTATAAACCCCTCTGAGCTAGATGGTCGTAGCAATATTATCTCTAGTTTGTAAACTAAGACAGTAAATTGTGTAATGGTTGGAAGATTTGGAGTTAGGTAAGCCTAGGTTTCAAATCCCCCAGTACTGATAAACTGTGCTACCTTAGGCAAGTTACTTAAATTCTCTGAATTTAATTGTTCTCATTGGGAAAATGGAAAATGTTGGTAATTAGGGATGTTGTGAGGATTAAATGAGATAACACAAGTAAAGCAATAACAGTAAAGCAATAACAGTGCCTTACATAAAGTAAGTGCACAGTAATTGTTAGTTATTATTCCTATTATTAGTAATAATGCTATTATTTCTCAGGCCACAATGATTCATTAATGGAGACTGCTGAATGGTTATACCTCAAAAATGTAAATCCATCTGCATCCCTGTCTTAGTTCAGGCTGCTACAACAAATTACCATACACTGGGTAGTTTATAAACAGCAGAAATGTATTTCTCACAGTTCTGGAGTCTGGAAGTCTGAGGTCAGGGTACCATTATGGACAGGTTCTGATGAGGACCCTCTTACAGGTTACAGGTTGTCATCTTTTAGTTGTATCTTATGACAGAGAGCAGAGAGAAGCAAGTTCTCTCAGAACTCTCATCTATCCTAATTACTTCCCGAATGTCTCACCTCCTAATACCATTGCAATAGGAAGATGTAGTTTTAACATAAGACTTTTGAGGCCGGGTACAGTGGCTCAGCCTGTAATCCCAGCACTTTGGGAGGCCTAGGCAAGAGGATTGCCTGAGACTAGGGGTTCAAGACCAACCTGGGCAATTTGGTGAGATCTTGTCTCTACAATAAATAAAAAAATAAGCTGGGCATGGTGGCATTTATCTGTAGTTCCAGCTACTTGGAAGACTGAGGCAGAAGGATCACCTAAGTCCAGCAGGTTGAGGCTGTGGTGGCCATGAGCGTGCCACTGCACTCCTGCCTAGGTGACAAGAGTGAGACTCCAGGCCAGGCTCAGTAGCTCAGCCTGTAATCCCAGCACTTTGGGAGGCCAAGGCGAGAGGATTGCCCAAGCCTGTGGATTTGAGACTAGCCCGGGCAACTTGACGTGACCTTGTCTCCACAATAAATCAAAAATTAGCTGGGTGTGGTAGCATAAGCCTGTAGTTCCAGCTATTTGGAAGGCTGAGGTGGAAGGATTGCTGGAGCCCAGCAAGTCATTGCTGGGGTGGCCGTGAGCATGCCACTGCACTACAGCCTGGGCGACAGAATGAGACTCCAACTCAAAAAAAAAAAAAAAAAGACTTTTGGGAGGCCACAAACATTCAAACCATAGCTCTCCCAAACCTAGAATTACAGTAACTCCTACTTAACATCACTGACAGTTCTTGAAAACTGCAACATAAAACAAAACCAATTTTACTATAAACTGATTGATATAAACAAGGGTTAGGTTCCTATGGCATATTTCTGGTCACAAGAACATCTCCAAACTTCTAAATGAAGAACAAAACACCCCTGGTATTAAACGTTGAAATAAATGTGAGCCATACATATACTTAAGATTATTAAAGACAAATAAGATAATTAGTTACCCAATTATTTCAGTACAGGGTTGAAGGTAGCCGGAGCCTATTGCAGTTGCTCAGGGTGCAAGGCAGGAACCAGTCCTGAACTGCCATCCCCTCAGGGCACACTCACACATACACCCACTTTGAACTGGGACAGTGTTGACACACCAATGAACTTAATGCACACATCTTTCGAATATGGGAGGAAAATAGAATACCTGGAGAAGACCCACGTAGACATGGGGAGAATATGCACACTCCTCACAGACAGTGACCCCAGCTGGGAGTTGATTTCTTTTTCTCATCATTATAAGGAAATGACATTGAACGAAATGAAATTATTTGAAGACCTGCTACACTTTTTTCTCTTCATTTTGATTCTTCCTCTATTGTCTTTTTCAGCTTGTAAGAAAACCCGCTCATTATAATAATTACAGTTATATGGTGATAAAATCCCTGGTTACAAGGAACTTTATGCTATAGATAAGGCTTGCTCTCTTGGATCCTGTTTGCTTTGAATCTGTCCTCGACGGAAAGATTGTTCTCTCTTCATAGCCTCCTGCTGTTTTCCTTCTGATGTTGATTTTACTTCAAAATGTTTTTCTTTTGTCCTGTGGTTTTAGGTACGTACACCACTGCAACTGAAATTATTGTGGTGCTTCTGTTGGTGAGGTGAATCTGCATTTTGTTCTAAGCTTTAAGTTTGTCAGTAACTACTTCTATGCTATGATAATGTCCAGCTCCCCAGGAGGGATCCAGCAATCCTAGTCCTGGATATGGCCATTGAAGTCGATTTTTGACCTGCTGCTAAGCTGCCATTTGAAACTTTAAAGTAGGAGAGAAGAGCATGAACAGTCAAGAGGAAAATGTCTGCTTATTTTTCAGTAATATTGGACTCTGCCTTCTCCTACAAAGAGACTTGATTTGGGTATTGGATAGTAGCTATACGCTGGAATCTCTGTGTGGTATTTGGTATATAAGAACTAACAGAACTTTACAAAATACTCCAAAGATATCTGAAAAGACTTGCATTAGTTAATTCCTAATTAAGGTTGATAGTATTTCTGAATCTTATGTGAGACCTAATGAATTATAGGCATTAACATTTTTTCATTCAATATATGAAAGACTGAAAATTACACTGTGACAGGTGGAGAGCTTACTATATGACTCATTAAAAGCACAATAGGTCAGGAATGTTGATGTTTGCCTAACATAACAACTCAGACTTCAACACAATTTTTTACAAAGTGGAGGGAAATTGTGTATATTTTTTCAGCTATTTTTAAAAAATTAAACTTTAGTTGAGAATCTAAGGATGACTAATTTATATGTGCTATCTTATTAATGCTGTAATATTTGAATGAGAGTATGGATTCTATTTCTCTATTTTTGTCACTTAGCATAGTACTTACCCTCGGAAAATGCTTGTTTAATGAATGAGTCATTGAATGAATGGATAAGAAGGAGAAAAAGAGAGAAAGAAAGATAAAGAATGAAAGGAGAGAGAATGGATGGATGAATGGATGTAGAATCATTTACCTATCTTTTAAAAGTATATAAATGGACCAGGCACAGTGGCTCAAGCCTGTAATCCCAGCACTTCGGGAGGTGGAGGTGAGAGGATTGCCTGAGCCAAGGGTTCTAGACCAGCCTGGGCAACTTGGCAAGGCCTCTTCTCTACAATAAATCAAAAAAAATTAGCTGGGCATGGTAACACACACCTGTAGTTCTAGCTACTTGGAAGGCTGAGGTGAAAGGATTGCCTGAGCCCAGCAAGTTGAGGCTGTGGTGGCCATGTGTGTGCCACTGCACTCTAGCCTGGGCCGACAGTGAGACTCCAACTTAAAAAAAAAAAAAGTATATAAATGATAAGAATTAAAGTGATCCATTGATGGCAATCAAGTTGGAAATAAAATGCTTATACTAAAATATAATTTGGGTTGGACAGTAAGCGAACAAACAAAAAACAATCAAAATAGTCCTATCCTCCTGGATCTTATATGTTTGGACATCAGTAACAGCTCTTAAAATGAGTCTGGAATTGTCCTCTGGGTGGAAATTTTATTGCAGTAGTCGAGGTAAAAGAAAATTCATTTTGGTTTTCATATAATTATTTTTTCACTTGTAAAATCCTATTCTTGAGAGAAACCGAGGTGTGTCTGGCTTAAAATCTACCATTTCTTTCCCTCTACCAACTATGTCTTATTCTTTAGGCAGTTTCAATCCTAGCTGTATATTAAAATCACCTGTAGTGCTTTTTTCTTTTAAAGAATATCAATGGGTCAGACGTGGTGGCTCAGCCTGTAATCCCAACACTTTGGGAGGCCAAGGTGAAAGGATTACCTGAGCCCACGGGTTCGAGACCAGCCTGGGCAACTTGGTGAGCCGTCGTCTCTACAATAAATCACAAAAACTAGCCGGACGTGGTGGTGTGCATCTGTAGTTCCAGCTACTTGGAAGGCTGAGGTGGAAGGATTGCCTAAGTCCAGCAGATGTAGGCTGCAGTGGCCATGAACGTGCCACTGCACTCCAGCGTGGGTGACAAGAGTGAGACTCCAATTCTTTTTTTTTTTTTGAGTTGGAGTCTCAC
>CAUYQG010275262.1:0-10374 GCA_963574415.1 Tarsius wallacei | reverse complement strand
AAAGGAAAAAAGTAAGCACCTCCATTAAAAAGTGGGCAAAAGACATGGATAGACACTTCTCAAAAGAAGATATATGGGCAGCCAACACACATGAAAAAGTGCTCAGCTTCACTCATCATCAGAGAAATGCAAATCAAAACCACACTGAGATACCACCTAACCCCAGTAAGAATGGCCATCATTAATAAAACAAACAACAACAGATGCTGGCGAGGATATGGAGAAAAAGGAACGCTTCTACACTGCTGTGGGAATGCAGACTAGTGCAACCTCTTTGGAAGACAGTGTGGCGATCTCTGGAAGAACTAGAAATTGACCTTCCATATGACTCAGCAATCCCCCTATTGGGAATATACAGGGAGAAACTCAAGTCATTCTACAAGAAAGATATCTGCACACGTATGTTTGTTGCAGCTCTATTCACAATGGAAAAAACATGGACCCAACTATGATGCCCATCGAAGCTGGGCTGGATTTTTAAAATGTGGTACATATACACAATGGAATATTACGCAGCCATAAAGAAGGACAAACATATGGACTTCACATTGACTTGGATGGATTTAGAGTCGCTCATACTCAGTGATCTATCACAGAAACAAAGAACAAAGTACCAAATGTTCTCACTCATAAGCAGACCTTGAACAATTATCATAATACTCTAAGAAAGGAATTAGCAGTAGTGGGAAACTGCCAGGTAAGGAGTTGTGGATGGGCTGTTGAGGAAAACTGCTAGAGGAGGGAGTGGTACACCTCATCAACAAGGGTACCTGCATAATCAACAATTGTACACCTAACCCTGAATTGTACCCCACATCTTTAAAACTTAAAAAATGTGGGTTACAATTAAGGGTTGGAAATACAAATGATCATTATGCAGGTATCCTTGTTAATGAGGTGTGCCCCCTTTACCCAACAGATTCTCACTGCTGCCAATCCTGCCTCCCCACCCCCAGAATTTTTCCCACTACTGCCATTCCTTTTCTTATCGTATTATAATTGTTCAAGGCCTACTTATGAGTGAGAACATGTGATACTCAGTTCTTAGTTTCTGTTAGATTGCTCAGTGTTGTAGACTCTAATTCCATCCAGGTTGCTATGAAGTTCAGGATTTTGTCCTTCTTTTTGGCTACATAATATTCCATCGTGTATATGTACCACATTTTTTTATCCAGTCCTCTTTCCATGGGCAGCATGGTTGGTTCCATGTTTTTGCTATTGTGAACAAAGCTGCAATAAACATACGTGTGCAGGTATCTTTTTCACAGAGTGATTTGAGTTCCTCTGGGTATATTCCCAGTGAGGGAGTTGTGGGGTCATATGAAAGGTCAATTTTTAGATCTTTTAGGAATTGCCACACTGATTTCCACCGAGGATGTACCAGCTTATACTCCCACCAACAGTGTAGAAGTGTTCCCCTTTCCCCACATCCTCTCCAGCATCTGTTGTTTTTGAGTTATTCATGATGGCCATCCTGACTGGAGTTAGGTAGGTAGTATACCAGTGTAGTTTTAATTTGCATTTCTTTGATGACTAGTGAGACTGAGCATTTTTTTTATGTATCTGTTGGCTGTTCATATGTCTTCTTTTGAGAAGTATCTATTCATATCTTTTGCCCACTTTGTAATGGGGCTGTTTGTTTTTTTCCTTTTTGGCATGTTTGAGTTCCTTGTACATCCTAGATATTAGACCTTTGTCAAACATACAGTTAGCAGATATGTTTTCCCAGTCTGTGGGCTGTCTCCCTGCTCTCTTGATGGTTTCTTTGGCTTTGCAGAAGTTTGTCAGTTTGATGAGGTCTCACCTGTCTATCTTATCTCTTATGGCATGGGCACTTGGGGTTTTGGTCAGGAATTGGTTACCAGTTCTAATTTCCATAAGGGTGTCTCCTGCATTTTCTAAGTTTCTTATAGCTTGAGGTTTGACGTTTAGGTCTTTAATTCATTTAAAGTTGATTTTTGTGAATGGCAATAGCTAGGGGTCTTGTTTTAATCTTCTGCATGGGGTCAGCCAGTTTTCCCAGCACCATTTACTGACTAGGTTCTCCTCTCCTCAGTAGTTGGTGGTGGAAGCCTTGTTGAAGATGAGTTTGTTAAGAAGTTGAGGTTTTTGCATCAGTTTTGACACTTCTGCAAAAAAAGATGTTGGGATTTTGATAGTGATTGCATTAACTATGTGAATCAATTTACATATTTAAATGTAGATTTGAGAATTTACATTTTGCAAAGTATTTTAAACTTAATACCATCTTCCAGTAAATACGTATGGGACTTCTTTCCCTTTATTTGCATTTTCTTTAAATTTTTTCAAAATGTTTTGTGCCATTTCAGTAGCCAATCTTGTATTTCTTGTATTAAAATTATTCTTAATTTTTTTTTATTTTTCTGATGTTATTATACATTAAATTGTCTTTTTAAACTTTATTTTAGAAATATTTTTAGTAATGTATAAAAATATAATTAAATTGTGTGTCTTATTTTTAAATCTTGCAACTTTGCTCAACTTATTTGAACTACTAGAAAAAAATAGGTATAAATTTTCATGAACCTTCATTGGTCAAGTTTCTTAGATATGACATCAAAAACACAAGCAACAAATAAAAGTATAAATAAACTGGACTTTATCAAATTAAAATCTACACACAGATTGGGAGAACAAATTTGAAAATCATATGTCTAACAAGAATTTGATATCCAGAATACATTAAAAGCTCTTACAACTCAACAGTAAAAAGAAAAATAATTGAATTAAAACTGGGTAAAAAGATTTAATAGACAATTCTTCAAATAAAATATAGAAATAGCTATAAGCACATAAAATGCTCAATATTCTTAGTCATTTGAGAAACACACATCAAAACCACAATGAGTTATCACTCCTCACCCACTAGAGTGGCTATAATTAAAAAGAAAAAACACAATTAACAAGTGCTGGTGAGGATGAAGAGAGAAGGGGAATCTCATACATTTGTGGTGAAAATGTAAAATAGTATAATCAGTCTACAAAACAGTTTGGCAATGCTTCTTAAATTGTATATATTTGAGGTGTACAATAAGATGTTTTGAAATACATAAACATCATGAAGTGATCATTACAGAAGCAAATTTATATATCCATCTCACATAGTGACCTTTCTTTTTTAAGTTTTTTGGTAAAAGTACCTAAAATCTACTGTGTTATCAGATTTTCAGTATAAAACAGAACATAATTAACCATAGTCTCCATGCAATACATTCACTCTCTAGAGTGTTTGGCAGTTCCTCAAGAAGTTAACATACGTGTGATTCAGTCATTCAGTCCTAGACATTTGCCCTCTCCCAAAAATATGTATGTTCACAAAATTATATACATGAATATTTATAGCAGCTTTATTCATAGTTACACAAACTAGAAATAACTTAAACATCTTTCTAGTGGGGAATGTTCTAACAAAGTGAGGTATGTCTATTCAATGGAAAATACCCTGCAGTAAAAAGTAGAAAATATTGATATACTAGACAACAGATACTCAATGGTTAAAAATCTGAAAGCTTTTCTTCTAAGATCAGGAAGCAAGACAAGGGTGTCACTCTCACTATTTGTATTTAACAAACTACTGGAAGTTCTAGCCAGAGCAAGGAGGTAAGAAAAAGAAGTAAAAGGTGACCAAATCAGAAGCAAAGACAAAAAAATTGTCTCTGTAGATGACATAGCCATCCATATAGAAAATTCTAAATATTCAACTAAAAACTTAGAACAAATAAACAAATTCAATAAGTTTACAGGGTACAAAATCAACATACAAAAATTAGTTGTTTCTATAGACGAGCAAAGATGAAAGCATAACACTTCCTGATTTCAAACCATATTACAAAGCTATAATAATCAAAACAGCTCAAGATACTGACATAAAAATAGATACATAGATCTATGGAACAAAATAAACCCATATATATATGGTCAATTAATTGTGTACAAAGAATACACAATGAAGAAACAATAATCATTGCAGCAAATGTTGGAAAAACCAGATATACAAATTCAAAAGAATAAAATTAGACTTCTATCTTATGCCATAAACAAAAATTAACTTAAAATTAATACGACTTAAATGAACCTGAAACTGTAAAACTTCTAGAAGAAAACATAGAAAAAAATCTTCACATTAGTCTTGGTGAATTTTTTTTTATGTAACCCCAAAAGCACAGGCAACAAAAGCAAAAATAAAGAAGTGGGACCATATTAAACCAAAAAGCTCCTGCACAGCAGACAATCAACAACATGAAAATGTAGCCCACAGAATGAAGGAAAATAGTTTCCTCAGCTCCCAGAGAGGAACAAATCCAGCAGCAGGCCTCATGAGTCTCCAAAGGAGAGAAAATAACCACTTAGAGCAAAGAAGGAAAAAAATCTACCAACCTAGGTTGGAACTGGCCAGACTCTCTCTCCTACACCGCACAGCCCACCAAAGCCTGTGGACGCAGTGGGGAGGGTGACAGGATTTGAGGAGTTCTGTGCTTCTGCTGCAAACCTGGGACTCATGGGACCTTCCCCACAGCTGAGCTTGGCTGTGAAGTGAAAAAAAGCGTAGAGCACCAACAGTTACCATTTCCCAGGAACTCAACTTTTGCAGGGAGGAGTAGTTGCTTTCCAGCCAGCTTGGGAAAGAATGGGTCTCAAGGGCAAACTCTGCAGCTGCAGACAGTTTCTGGCTAGGCAGGTTGCCTGGGAACACCTGAGGCCCTGAGGCTGGCTGCACCTTGACACTCAGAGGGTAGATTGCCTGAGGCCAAGGCAAGGAGAGCCTGGTGGGACACAATACCATAGCAACCTGTCACTCCTCTTGTGGAGTCTTCTGGGCCTGCTCTGCACAACAGCATCACCCCAGTGGCCTGGAACTCCCTTCTATTCCTGACTTTTACCCCATATCTCTATAATAAAATAAATATATATCTCAACACCAGAGCCCCCAGCTTTATAAAACAAATTCTACTAGATCTAAAAAAAAAAAAAAAAGAGAGAGAGAGGGAGAGATAGACAACAATACAATAATAGTTAGAGATGTCAACACTCCACTGACAGCAATAGACAGATCAGCAAGTCAGAAAGTCAACAAAGAAGCATTGGAGTTAAACAGGACTCTAGAGGAAAAGGAACTAACAGACGTCCAAAGAACATTCCATCCCAAAGCTATAAAATATATATTTTTATCAGCACACGGAACATTCTATAAGATAGACCATATGATAGACCACAAATAAATCAAGTCTCAGTAAATTTTAAAAAAATAGAAGTCATATCAAGCACCATCACAGATCACAGTGGGATAAAACTAGAAATTAACTCCAAGAAGAATCCACAAAACCAAACAAAGACATGAAAGTTAAAGACATTTCTCCTGATTTATCCTTGGGTCAACAGTGAAATCAAGATTGAAACTTTTAAAATTCCTTGAAACAAATGACAACAATGAAACAAGTTATCAAAACCTCAGAGACACAGCCAAAGCTGTACTCAGAGGAAAATGTATAGCACTTGAGATCTATATTATAAGACTGAAAGATCACACATCAATAGCCTAACATCACATCTCAAGGAACTAAAGAAAACACAAACAAAATAAATTCAAAGCCTGCAGAAGAAAAGAAATAACAAAGATCACAGCAGAACTAAATGAAACTGAAATTTAAAAAAATACAAAAGATCAACAAAGCAAAAAGTTTGTTCTTTGAAACGATAAACAAAATTGATACATGACTAACTACATTCATTTAGAAATGAAGAGAGAAGACACAAATTAGCTCAGTCAGAAATGAAAAAACAGACATTACAACTGATACAACAGAAATTCAAAACATTATTGAAGACTATTATGAACACCTATATGCAAACATAGTAGATAATCTAAAGGAAATGGATAAATTCTTGGAAACATACAACAAACTTAATCTTGAATCAGGAAGAAATAGAAACACTTAGAAGACCAATAACAAGTAGTGAAACTGAAATAGTAATTAGAAGTCTCTCAACAAAAAAACTCCAGGATCTGATGAACTCACAGCTGAATTCTACCCAATCTTCAAAGAAGAACTAGAACCAATTTTATTGAAGCTATTCCACAAGATTGAAGAGGAGGAAAACCTCCCTAACTCATTCTACAAGGGCCGGTATTACTCTGATACAAAAGCCAGGAAAAGACACAACAACAACAACAAAGAAAAATATGGACTAACATCCCTTATGAACATGGATGCAAAAATCCTCAACAAAATATTAGCAAACCTGATTCAACAGCACATAAAAAAATATATCACGACCAAGTGGATTTTATCCCAGGGATGCAAGGGGGGTTCAACATACACAAGTCAATAAGTGTGATCCACTACATAAACAGAATTAAAAACAAAAATCATATGATCATTTCAACAGACACAGAAAAAACATTTGACAAATCCAGCATCCCTTTATGATAAAAACCCTCAGCAAAATAGGCATAGAGAGGACATTCATCAAAATAATAAAAGCTATATGACAAATCCACAGCCAATGTCAACCTTAATGGAGAAAAGGTGAATACATTCCCCCTCAGAATTGGAACAAGGCAAGGATGACCACTTTCACCACTACTATTCAACATAGTACTGGAAGTGCTAGCCAGAGCAATCAGGCAAGACAAAGAAATAAAGAGTATCCAAATTGAAAAAAAAGAACTCAAACTATCTCTGTATGCTAATGATATAATCTTAAACCTGGAGAACACTAAAGACTCCTCCAAAAGACTCCTGGACTTGATAAATGAATTCAGTAAAGTTTCAGGATACAAAATCCACACACATAAACCAGTAGCACTGTTATACACCAATAGTGACCAAGCTAAGAATCAAATCAAGAACTCAATTTCATTTACAATAGCAGCCAAAAAGCTAAAAAACCTGGGAATATATTTAACTAAGGAGGTGAAAGATCTCTACAAGGAGAATTACAAAAATGATGAAAGAAATTGCAGGAGACATAAACATATGGAGATAATACCATACTCATTGATTAGAAGAATCAACATTATTAAAATGACTATATTTCTCAAAGTAATCTACAGATTCAATGCAATCCTTATCAAACTACTAATGTCATTTTTCACATAATTAGAAAAAAATCCTAAAATTCATGTGGAACCAAAAAAGAGACAGAATAGCCAAAGCAATCCTAAGCAAGAAGAAAAAAGCTGAAGGAATCACATTACCTGACATCAAATTATACTGCATGACTGTAGTTACCAAAAAAAGCATGGTACTGGTACAAGAGCAAACACATCAACCAATGGAACAGAATATGGAATCCAGAAATAAGCACAAATATCTACAACCAACTGATCTTTGACAAAGCAGACAAAAACATACACTGGGGAAAGAAGGACATCCTATTCCACAAATGATGCTGGGAAAATTGAAAAAAGAAAAAATGAAATTTGATCTCTATCTCTCCCCATAAACAAAAATTAGCTCAAGATGGATTAAAGACTTAAATTTCAGACCTGAATCCATGAAAATCCTAGAAGAAAATATAGGAAAAATTCTTATGGATATCAGCTAGGTAAAAAAATTTATGGCTAAAACCCCAAGAGCAAATGCAACTAAAACAAAAATAAATAAGTGGGACTTAATTAAACTAAAAGGCTTCTGCAGAACAAAAGAAATAATCAACAGAGCAAATAGGCAACCTACAGAATGGGAGAAGATATTTGCAAACTATGCATCTGACAAAGAACAAATGAACAGAATCTACAAAGAACTCAAATAAGCAAGAAAAAAGCAAATAACCCCACTAAAAAACAGGTGAATGATATGAACAGACATCTCTCAAAGGAAGATATACAAATGGCCAACAGATATATGAAAAAATTCTCCACATCACTTATCATCAGGGAAATGCACATTAAAACCACAGTGAGACACCACCTTACACCAGTCAGAATGGCCATTTTTTTTTTTTAAAAATGGATGCTGGTGTGGATGTGGAGAAAAGAGAACACTTCTACACTGTTGGTGGGAGTGCAAATTAGTACCTCACGGGAAAGAAGTATGGAGATTTTGCAAACAACTAAAAATAGATCTACCATTTGATCCAGCAATCCCACTACACGGTATCTACCCTAAGGAACAGAGGTTGTTATATAACAAAGACACCTGCACCTGCATGTTCATCACAGCACAATTCACAATTGCAAAGATGTGGAATCAACCTAAATGCCCAGCAACTGATTAGTAGATAATGAAAATGTGGTGTATATACACCATGGAGTACTACACAACCATAAAAAAAATGAAATCATGTCTTTTACAGCAACATGGATGGAGCTGTAAATGAACCTCCTAAGTAAACTGACTCAGAAACAGAAACTCAAACACGACATGTTCTCACTCATATGTGAGAGCTAAAGGGTCACAAGGATGGAAATAAAAGACACTGGAGACAATAATAAAGGGGAGTGGAACTAGGGTTTAGAAACTTCCAATGGGACACAGTGTTCACTATCTGGGGAATGGGCCACCTGAGACCCAATCCTCACCACTACACAATATTTCCATGTAAAAAATACACATATGTACAACCAAAACTAAAATTAAAACAAAAGGAGCAAAAAATCTAACTTTAAAAAGGGCCAAAAAAAACCCTAAATAGACATTTTTGTCCAAGGAAGACATACAGATGATCAATACGTATATAAAAAAATGTTTAATATCACTAATCATCAGAGAAATGCAAATCAAAACTACAGTGAGATATCACCTCATACCTGTTGGAATGGCTAATATCAAAATGACAAGGGATAACAAGCGTTGGCAAGGATGTGTAGAAAAGGGAACCCTTAGCTGGGTGTGGAGGCGTGCGCCTGTAGTTCCAGCTACTTGGAAGGCTGAGACGGAAGGATCGCCTGAGCCCAGCAGGTTGAGGCTGTGGCAGCCATGAGCATGTCACTGCACTCCAGCCTGGGGGTGACAGAGTGAGACTCCAACTCAAAAAAAAAAGTGAAAAAAAAAGAAAGGAAAAGGAACCCTGTGCATTGTTAGTGGGGATGCAAATTAGTACCATCATTATGGAGAACAGTATGAGGTTTCCTTAAACAATTAAAAATAGAACTATCATATGACCCAGCAATCTCACTATTGGATATATATCCAAAAGGAATAAAATCAGAATCTCAAAGAGTTTTCTGCTTTCCCATGTTCGTCACAGCATTATTCACAATAGCTAAGATAAGGAAACAGCACAAGTGTCTGATAAAAGAAGAATGAATAAGGAAAATGTGACACACACAGAATGAAATATTATTCGGCCATTAAAACAAGAAAGAAATCTTGCCATTTGTTACAACATTGATGAACCTGGAGAACACTATGCTAAGTGAAATAAACCAGACACAGATGAATACTGTATAATCATACTTATATGTGGAATCTAAAAATGTCAAATTATACAAACTGTAAAAAAGTAATTGCCATTAGAGTCTATAATACTCAGTGATCTATCACATGTTCTCACTCATAAGCGGACCCTGAACATTTACCATAATACTATAAGAAAGGGAATGGCAGTAGCCGGAAACTTGCAAGGTGGGGAGTACATAACATCAATAAGGGTACCTGATCTCAAACTAGGCAAAATGGGGACCAAAGGGAGGCCCAAACTTTACCTGTACAATGACCACTTGTACACTCAATCCTGAATTGTGCCCCACACCTTTAAAATAAAGTTTTAAAGAAAGAATTTGGGGAAAGGGGCAGGTGTTTGGTCAAGGGGTACACATTTTCTGTTGTACTATGGATAAGTTCTGAGGATCTAATGTAGAGCATGGCAGTTATAGTTAATGATACTGTATTGTACACTTGAAATTTGCTAAGAGAGTAAATCTTTAGTTTTCTCAAAACAAAAAAAAGCAAGAGAAAGAAAACTGGGCTCCTAAAGTTACATACTGTATGAGTTCATTTATATGACATTCTGGAAAAGGAAATACTATAAGGACAGAGTGGTTGCTGAAGTTAGGGCTGGGGAAAATATTTTGACTATAAATGAGCTGTACAATGGAATTTGAGAGGTGAGTTATTGGACTACCCTATAGCTTGGTTGTGGTGGTAGTAACATAACTCTTTGCCACAGAACTTTGTGTAAAAAAGACAAATTTCATCATGTGTCTGTTGGCTGCTGGGATGTCTTCCTTTGAGAAGTGTCTGTTCAAATCCTTTGCCCATTTTATAATGGGGTTGTTTGTTTGTTTGTTTGTTTTCTGTGCATTTGAGTTCCCTGTAGATCCAGGATGTTAAGCCCTTGTCCGACCTGGAGCTGGCAAACACTTTTTCCCAGTCTGTAGGCTGTCTCCCTGCTCTCTTGATGGTTTCT
>CAUYQG010275248.1:0-10415 GCA_963574415.1 Tarsius wallacei | reverse complement strand
AAATGTCTGAGGACAAATAATATAAGGTGATTTTATAGTTGCAGAGAGACTCTTGTTGACTTACATTTGGTTTCTTAATTTGTGGCGGGAAATCAGTAGCTGATTAAGCAAACAACTAAAGACATATCTTTGCACATTTTTAGTACAGCTTGTTCCTGTTCACTTGTGACAAGTTGTTTGGGGAAGAGTTCTGAGATGGTATGCCAAGACTTGATTTCCTAAAAGTCTGGTGGGTTTTTGTCATATTTTTAAAATGACAGGTGTATTTCAAGATTGAGAATTTTCTGTCTTTTTTTTAAAAGGACTTTCCCAAGACTATTTGAAGTGAGTAATTTTAGATTTTTAACAGTACTTACATGAAGATGTGCATGTTTTTTTTCCCTGTTTTCTTCTAATTTATTAGAGAATTTGGGGAAAGGAATACTGTACTATTACAGTGGCCAAAGTTAGAAACATCTAGGTGATTTATTGTCTTTCAACTTGCATTATTCTTATTTATATGAGTGGCTGGAGATATCACATGCAATTTGAGGTTTACATCTGGTTTTATGTTAAGTGAATGTGATCCAGGCTCAGCTATCTTCAATGGTGATTTTACCAGCTGTAAATTAGGAACTTGGCATTGAACACCATGTGGTTTTGTGTAAGTAGAATTCAGATTGTGATGTTTTCTGTCACTTCATAATTCTAATTTTAGAGTTTCAGTTTTTAAAGTGGGATAATTCACTCCAGAAGAGTCTAAAATCTGTGATTTTTTTCATGCACTGCCAGGTATGTTGATGGTCAGTGGTTTGAATCAAACAGAATATCTTTCATTAAAAATATGGTGGATCATTTTATCCTATAGAATTGTGACCATTAGCTTTCTGTCTTTTATTTATGCAACTACAGGAGATACTTTATTTACACTTGACAATTTCTTGGGAACATAGAAATACAGTGATATTTGTGAACTTTTCCTGCAGTAGTAATAAAAAGTGAAGAGCTGGGGATAAGCTCAGAGCACAAGGCACTTACTGCTCTTTTCCCTTACTTTAAATATTTTTTCACTTTTCTAATTACTGGTCAGAATTGCATGGGGCTTTACTTTAAATATTCCAGGTACCCCGAAGTCTTTTCTTGTAGCTATTACCTACTTTTTTGTATATACTAGATTGCCTACTAGATTATAAATGCCTTGAGGACAGGGGTTGCTATGAATTCTCTTTTGTAATATATTATACATAGCTTCTCACATAATAACTTATGCAGTATAAGTATAATTAGTTTATTGCATTAAGTTAGATTGACCTAAATTACTGGGGAGGAATTAGACGTTTGGAAAAAATGGACTAAACTGAGGGAAGCTAAGTCTTGTCGTCATTCCAGTTATCTAGTTGCTTTAGTTTAAGTAATCAAGAGTGGTGGTGTTTTGTTCACCTTTAAAGTTGTTATGACTGAATGGTCAGAAATGGTAGCATGTCCTTGTTCTGCTATCAACTAGCAATTTAGTTTTCAATAAGCTACTCTGTGTAGTAATTTTGTCTTTAAAAAAGTGCTATATTTTTATACAAAAAATACTGTATTTTGTTTTAGGGGCTAAATCTCATGAATTTATTTCTTGTCTTTTTTTCCCAACACCCCCATTTAAAAACTAATATACAATTTATATATTTTATAAAATGTACAGACTGAGGGTGTATCATTGTTGATGTCTGATATTACATACTTGTGTAACACTACTCCAATAAAAATATAAAACATTTTCATTTCCCCATAATATTTTTTCATTTACCTTGCAGTCAGTTTTTCTCCATATTACTGCCCTCCAGCTCCTGGCATCCACTCTTTTGGTTTCTATTGCATAGATTAGTTTTGCCTGTTTGTGAACTTCATATAAATGGAATTTTATAACATGTACTCTTTGTGACTGGTTTAATTTGCCCAACGTTATGTTTCTGATTTTTTAATTATTATTATGAAGACTTTTTGAATGATGTAGTGAGAAATGTTAGGGTAAGAAAATTTCTGTGAATGTTGCTGTCTAATTCTGAGGTCAAAGAAGAATCCATGTAAAGTGACAGTACCTACAGTGTTATATTATGGGAGTCTATTGAATAGTCACAAGGTCCAGTTTAACCTGGAAGTTAAAATCTTCATTTATTAATTTGTCCAAAAGGTCAATTTAGTCATAATTCTTGAACTCTTATGAAAATATTACATTTCAGGTTTGGAAGGAATAAAACTACTTTTTTTTTTTTTTTGAGTTGGAGTCTCACTCTGTCACCCAGACTGGAGTGCAGTGGCTGCTTCTGGCCACCGCAGCCTTGACCTGCTGGGCTCCGGCGATCCTTCTGCCTCAGCCTTCCAAGTAGCCGGACTTACAGGCGTGCACTACCACGCCCGGCTAATTTTTTGATTACTTGTAGAGATGAGGTCTTGCCAAGTTGCCCAGGCGGGTCTTGAACCCGCGGGCTCAGGCAATCCATTCACCTTGGCCTCCCAAAGTGCGGGATTACAGGCTGAGCCACCGAGCCCGGCCGACTATTTTTATTTAGTTTCCATTTTTGCATTTGGTTTTGTTCTTGGTTACAGCTAAGGATGTATACATATGGACTTCTGTTAGTTTAATTAACTCAACAATGCCTTTGAAACAGGTCAAAATTGGTTCATTGGGGGACTTAAATCAAGTATGTATGACTTAATTCCTGGTATCATGTTTATTTTTAAAAATATGGTAAAATACACATAACATAAAATTGATAATCTTTACCACTTAAAAGCATATAGTTCTGTGGCATTAAGTATAGTCACATTGTGCTGCCATCACCTCCATTCATTCTGAAACGTCATCATAATTTCTTAATTTAAAAAACCATTTTATGAAAAGGGATTATTGTATTAGCTTTCTTACCTAATTCATTTGGGCCTGGCGTTGTTTCCTTTGGTTCTTAAGCCACATGTCGTGTTATTTTTGTATATAAGGAGGTAAATTTTACCTTTGATTTTGAATGTGATGTCTTACATCATCCGTAATGATAAATTTCTCAGATTTTCTCAGTAACATTTTTTTTTCAGTGACACACTTACTGTGATCTTTTTGATGACCAGTGAATGAAAACTGAAGAAACAGTGAAGAATTTCTAAAATTGTTATTAGAAATAATTGATTTCACTTGGTTTTATTTTGCTTTGTTGTTATAAATAAACATACTTAAGATTAGTCAACATTTGTTGAGTTTGTGTCATGCTTTGTTAGATGTTGAGAATAGATCAAAGTTTGAGCTATGTATTTTATTTAGTTGATATCAAATGAATGTAATGAATGATTATGTTGAATTATTTTTGAATACAACAACAATGAAAATGCTCTTTCTCACCTGGTGATTGTTTGGTACTAGCACCTGCTTTTCTGATATTGCCAAGAGAAATTGCTTTCAGATGTTAATTCCACTGTAATTTTATTTCATTTTATTTTTTGGTGAGAAAGCAGGAGTTTATTAAGACAGAGGAGCTCCCAAGTGGGAGGAGCCCCGAAACAGGGTTGCCCCCACTGTAATTTTAAGTGATTCTTCTCTCTAAAAGACTGATTATTTTTAAAATTTATTTATTTATTTATTTATTTATTTATTTTTTTGAGTTGGAGTCTCACTCTGTCACCCAGGCTGGAGTGCAGTGGCCGCTCCCGGCCACCGCAGCCTCGACCTGCTGGGCTCCGGCGATCCTTCCACCTCAGCCTTCCAAGTAGCTGGAATTACAGGCGCGCGTTACCACGCCCGGCTAATTTTTTTATTTTATTGTAGAGATGAGGTCTCGCTTGCCCAGGCGGGTCTCGAACCCGCGGGCTCAGGCAATCCACCCATCTCAGCCTCCCAAGGCGTGGGATTACAGGCTGAGCCACCGAGCCTGGCTCATGCAGCTCTTAAGTGACAGAGGTGGAGTTTGACTCCAGGGTGACAAGTGCTAGATAGAACAGAGGCAGGATGCACTGTGGGACCCAGGAGGGAGAAGGCTTAATTCTGATGGAATGGTTAGAAATGTCTTAGGGAAGGTGTCACTTAAACAGAACCTCAACATCTTGAACTATTTTGACAGAGGCTAGGCCGTTTCAGGCAGAGAGGAAAAGCAGGAATAAAGGCATGGAAGATAAAATACATAACATGTTTGAGAGATGGCTGGAATGTAGGAAGCAGAGGTGCCGTGGAAATGGAGTGGCAGGAGAAGAAGCTAAAAATTCACCAGCCAGCACTTCCAGGTGCTCGGGGCTTTGAATAATTAGGAGTTTGTATTCCATTCTGTATCATACCTATTCTTTTCCTTTTTTTTTTTTTTTCCCTGAGTTGGAGTCTCTTGTTACCCCGGCTGGAGTGCAGTAGCACATTCACGGCCACCGCAGTCTCGACCTGTTGGGCTCAGGTGATCCTTCTACCTCAGCCTTCCAAGTAGTAGCTGGAACTACAGCAGGAACTACAGATGCACGCCACCACACCCGGCTAGTTTTTGTGATTTATTGTGGAGACAAGATCTTACCACATTACCCAGGCTGATCTTGAACCCCCGGGCTCAGGCAATCCTCTCTCCTCGGCCTCCAAAAGTGCTGGGATTACAGGCTGAGCCACCGCGCCCAGCCATCATACCTATTCTTTAAGTGCCAGCTCCAATGTCACTTTCTCAAGAAAACTGAAAACTTTCTGAATGCTCATTGCACTGTGGACCTTGATTTGCCCTTAGACAATGCATGCTAAGTGCCTAACACAGTGCCTGGCACGGGGCAGACATTCAAAAATTGTTAGTCTCACTGACATACTGTTCTACCTTTCCAGATTGTAAACCACCCCCCAAGGCTAAGACTTCATTTTGTTAACATCCCCCACCTCTGTGCTCTTACCTGTCACATATATGCACAGAGTATGTGCCTAAATTGCCACGGTTTGTTGAGCAAAATGAAGTTTCTCTGCTGTGATCAAGGACTTTGGAAATCAGAGAGGCCAGTAGGCCGGCAGGTGGCATTTGTGGTCTCCTGGCAGGGTCTCACATGCGGCCCGTCCGGGACTGAATCCACCTCACCAAGACCATCCTAAAAGGCATGACATTAACGCCTTCACACATGCCCTGAACAGCCACTTTTGTGCACCCAGGAGTCAGGTCTCTGCTTGTTGAGTTTCCAGCTCCCTCCCTGACCTGAAATATCACTCAAAGGAAGGCAAAGTGCTGACCGGGATGATCCTGTGAAAGAAGTGACTCAGGCAGGAAACCTGTTGGGGCGTGTCAGGTGACATATCGCTCGCTCAATGTACTCCAGGAGGCCCAGCCATGTCTCACTTATGGTTGTTCATTTTATTCATATGAAGCCATAGCAGTGTGTGGACTGAGAAGTAGGTCTGGGAACCTGCCTATCAAAGTCATTCAGCCATGTGATGGAGGGTATGGGAAGAAACAGCCACTCCTCACCATTGATAACATAAGGGCAGACATGAGGCAAGGCATGGCACAAAAGAAAAGGTGAGGTGCCTGCCCTCCTGAAATTTGAAGGCGAACACCGCCCTCCCCCAGACTGTGGGTACTTGGCACACAAATAATAGAAAGAGTTGGGTTCAAACACTTGTCCCACTCCTGCTCAGTCTAAGTCTTTTTCTGGACTTCTTTTTTCCTCTCAAAAAATGTCTCCTTTAACTCTTGTTCTATATTCTATATTCAAGCAGTTGTGGCTGATTGTGCTCTGTTTGTTGAAGGAAGGTGGAAAATCTTTGCTTTCTTTCCAAAACTCCCTTTTTTTCCCTTTCAGAGAGTATTAGGTACTAGCCATATTTTTTCTGTGTTCCCCTTTTCTTAAGAGCCTCTCCAAAAGTAAGTCAAATTAATTGGGTATTTGCCAATAAAATAGGAAATACAGTATTCAATCACCTTAGGCATACAGTTGACCCTCCATATCCATGGGTTCCACATCCATGGGTCAAACAACTGCAGGTGAAAATATTAAAGAATAAAAGATGATTGCATCTGTACTGAACATGTGCAGACTTTTTTCTTGTCATTATTCCCTAAACAATACAGCATAACAACTATTTACATTGTGAGACAGAGTAGGGACCTCTCTTAAGGCTTGCATCCCCAGCCTCTGCCAAAGTATGGACATAAAGGAAAATCTTGAGTTCCTTCACGGGGAATTCCAGGCACCTAGTTTGCCCTAAGAGGTAAATGAGCAACTTGGTAAATAAGAAGGTGATAGTAGTTTAAAGTAATAGCTAAGGAAGTTAGAATCATGGGATGTTTGGTTCACTATGGAAACTAAATATAGCATCTTAACCTAAGTCCCTTAGTTGTTTTTCAGAAACTCAGATCCCCACCAAATGGATCTGCTGAGACATAGAACTCAGATAAAGGGAAACTGAGGACTGAACTCTGCTGTTCTTCGTCCTAAATTTCTTCCTGAGTGCACTAGGGGAAGTATACCCACAAGCCAGACCTAACATTCTTTTCTGCTGACACCAAATTTTCAAGCAAAGCTTTGCCTCCTTAACCAATTGCAAATCAGAAAATCTTTGAATCCACTTGTGACCTGTGAACTCCCCTGTTTTGAGATGTTCCACCTCTTAAGGATGAACAAATGTATAGCCTCTGTGTATTGATTTATGACTTTGCCTGTAACCTCTGCCTCCCTGCCTTCAAAAACTTTTACCCCCAAGGCATCAGTGAGGACTGGTCTTAAACTTGAGCTGCCCGATTCTCCTTGCTTGGCACCCTGCAATGTGCCTCATTTTCTTTTGCTGAATCTGGGTGTCAATGTTTGGCTTTGCTGCACTGGACAGGTGGGCTCAAGTAACTAGTTATTATAAGTTGTACTAGTTACTAGAGAGATAATTTTAAAGTATATGGGAGGATGTTCATAGGTTATATACAGCTTTTATATAAGGGACTTGAACATTTGTAGATTTTGGTACCTTGGAGGGGTCTTAGAGCCAATCCCCAATGAATACTGATGGATAACTGTGTTTTTCTTTCTTTTTCATTTTCTTTTTTGGAGTCGGGGCCTCTCTCTGTCACCCAGGAGTGCAGTGGCAGGATCACAGCTCACCACAACCTCAACCTCCTGGGCTCAGGTGATCCTTCCACCTCAACCTCCCAAGTAGCTGGAACAACAGGTGCTCACTATCACACCTAGCTACTTTTTTAAAAAAAATCTTTTGTAGAGATGAAGTCTCACTGTTGCCCAAGCTGCTCTCAAACTCCTAGGGTCAAGCAATCCTTCCATCTTGGCATCCCAAATTGCTATGCCAGGCTGTACTTTCTGACAAATTTTCAGACAAAATGGCTTGTTTCATAATGCAGTACGATGTCAGAAATGGGTGTGTGATATGGATGAAACAAGAGTGACTAGGAATTGGTGGTTCTTGTAGCTGGAAATGTGTTGTGGGGGTTCAATGAACGCATATCTCTACTTTTCTGTAGGCTTGAAATTTTGCATAATAAGAGGATTTTTAAAAGATTGTATTTCCATAATTGTGTTGAACTGTCTGTCCACATTCTTTGTTCAGTTTTCTACTGCAGTATTCATCTTATCATCTTTTCTTAATGTTAAGTAAAGACTTTTGCATATTAAAGAAGTTCTCCTGTTGTGTGTGTTGCAAAAATTTTCCCATTTTATTCTTTGGGTCATTACTTTTTTGGCATGGAAATTGCTCATTCTTTTTCTTTCTGCTGTGTTTAGAAAGATCTTACCCACTATGAGATGATTCAAAACAACATGTTTATATCTTCTTCTGGACTTTATTTTGGTGTTTATTTTTAGTTATTCCAAATGGGGATCCAACCGTTCCAATATTATTTATTTAACATGCATCTTTTCTCCACTCACTTGAAAGGCTGCCTTTATCGTGTATCACACTCTCACAAGGATTTATTTGTCTGACTGCTCGAGGATGTTTAATGGTTCTTTTTTTGCCATCTAGTCTTACTCCAACAAAACTTACTACAATAGCTTTATAATACATTTCAATATCTTGTGGGACTGTCCAATGTATTCCAAGCAGAAGGGAGAACTAGTTAAGAGCTCAGTTTCTGATGTTAGAATACTTGCTTCAAATCATGGCTCCAGCATATATTTGGAAGTTACTAAATCTCTCTACATTGCTGTTTCTGCATCTGTTTAATGAGGCTGTCTGAGAAATTGAACAAGATTAGCACATCACAGAATTGGGCTTAGAACACAGCACTCACTAAATGTTAGCTATCAGTAATTTTTGGAATCATTAAGATTTTCTGGCTGGGCTTGGTGGCTCAACCTGTAATCCCAGCACTTTGGGAGGCCGAGGCGAGTGGATTACCTGAGCCCGCAGGTTTGAGATCAGCCCGGGCAACTTGGCAAGACCTCGTCTCTACAATCAAATAAAAAATTAGCCGGGCATGGTAGTGTGCACCTGTAGTTCCGGCTCCTTGGAAGGCTGAAGCGGAAGGATCTCTGGAGTCCAGCAGGACGACCCTGGAGTGGCCGTGAGTGTGCCACTGAACTCCAGCCTGGGTGACAGAGTGAGACTCCAACTCAAAACAAAACAAAACAAAACAAAAACAAAACCAAAATTTTCTTATATTTATTTTTCCATATGAACTTCCATATCATCTGTCAAGTTCTACCTAAGAACTTACTTATTTTGTAATTAGATTGATGGATTAATTTAGGGCAGATTACGATTAATTTAGGGAAGCCGAACAACTTTACAGTATTGAATTTTCCTAAGGTTTTGAAAACATGTTATATCTTTATTCAAGACTTCTTTTATGCTTCTTAATAGTGCTTAATTATTTTCTTCATATAGTTTCTGAACTGGATTTATCTTAGATTTATCTCTAGGCATTTTATTGTGCTATTGTTGCTGTCATAAGTAGTATATATTTTTCTCTGATATTTCCTAGTGGATTATGGTTTATATGCAGGAGACCATGAGTAGATGCAGGTTAATTCTGGCAGACACCTTTTTTCTAATAGATTTTCAGTATATTTTCTTGAGTTTCTAAGTATGAAAACTTCTGCAGACAGTGATACCTTTTTCTCTTTCTCAAAGTGAAAAGTGTTAAGAATACACACATTTATCTTTTTCCAGACTTTAAAGAAAATGCTTGTAGTGGTTCATAAATAGCCATTTAAAATGTGAAATATGATAGTATTAGTTTTCTATTGCTGCATAACAAGTTAGCACCAAGTCGGTGGCTTAAAAAAACGTATTTTTATTGTCTCATAGTTTCTGTGGGTTAGGAGGCCAGGCACAGCTTAGCTCGGTTGTCTGCTCAGGGTCTCATAAGGTTGAAATCAAGGTGTAGGTTGGGATGCATTCTCATCTGCAGGCTCAACTAGGAATGGATAGACTTACAACCTACTTAAGGTTATTGGCAGGATTCATTTCCTTGTGGCTGTAGAATTCATGATATCTGATAACTTGCTTCTTCAAAGCCAGAACACACACACACACACACACACACACACACACACACACACACACACACACTTTCTGCAGGTTTAAGTCTCTGACTTCATGGAAGTCTCACACCCTCTTTAAAGGGATCAACTGATTAGATCAGATCCACCCAGGAAAATCTTCATTTTGCTGAACTCAAAGTTAACTAATTAGATACCTTAATTAAATATGCAAAATTCTTTCCCTTTGCCATATTCTATTGGTTTGAAGCAAGTCACAGGTTCTGCTTGCACTCCGGGGAAGGGGATTACACAAGGCTGTGACTTATTGGGGGTCATTTTAGAGTATATCTGCCACTGTAATATTTCAGAATACATCTTTATAAAGGAGATAGGAAAAATTGATATCCTGGTCTTAGCATACAAGAAATATGTAAGATTTCACATTCTAAATACTATTCACAAGCAACTATAAAATGTTTGTTGTTGGTACTATATATGTGTATGTATATGTAAGACAACTATTACATTTATTCAAATATCAAACATTAGATAAAAAATGGAGTGAATAAAGGCAGATGCTTATAAAGTAAGGCTTCATGATAAAGCACTGCTTGAATATTTTATAAAGGGGAAGCCTTTAGTTTAGAAAAGAGGAATTAGTTTTCCGCACCTTCAAAATATGCTGGCCAATACATATTCCAGCAACAAAATTAATTTGAACAGAGAAGCTCTTATTGTCCAAAGAGCACTCCTTCTCCAGAGTAATGCATTCCAGCTGATTTTTGAATAGGCAAAATTTCTCAAGATTGCTGTCACTAAATCAACACGGAGATCTGAGGTGAGGGTATTGGGGTGGAATCATTTTTGGTCCAAAAAAATCAACCTTTGAGCCGGGCTCGGTGGCTCAGCCTGTAATCCCGTGCCTTTGGGAGGCTGAGGTGAGTGGATTGCCTGAGCCCGCGGGTTCGAGACCCGCCTGGGCAAGCGAGACCTCATCTCTACAATAAATCAAAAAATTAGCCGGG
>CAUYQG010275246.1:0-23923 GCA_963574415.1 Tarsius wallacei | reverse complement strand
TGAGTTGGAGTCTCACTCTGTCGCCCAGACTGGAGTGCAGTGGCCGCTCCCGGCCACCGCAGCCTCGACCTGCTGGGCTCTGGCGATCCTTCCGCCTCAGCCTTCCAAGTAGCTGGAACTACAGGCGCATGCTACCACGCCTGGCTAATTTTTTTATTTATTGTAGAGATGAGGTCTCGCTTGCCCAGGCGGGTCTCGAACCAGCAGGCTCAGGCAATCCACTCACCTCAGCCGCCCAAGGCACGGGATTACAGGCTGAGCCACCGAGCCCGGCTGTATGTTGAAACTTAATCATCATTGTGATAGTATAGAATGAGGCCTTTAGGAGGTAGAGTTTGTGAGAGGTAGAGTTCTTATGGATTAGGGCTTGAGAAAGTGGGTTCATTCTCTTCCACTCTTCTGCTATTTAAGAATGCAGTAAGAAGGCTCTCACCAGACACCAGATCTGCCAGGACCTTGATCATGACTTCCCAGCTTCTAGCACTGTGAGAAATAAATTTATATTATTTATAAATTCCTGAGTTTTCAGATATTTTTTGATACGTGCATACACAGACAGTGAATTTTTAGAAAGACTGACAAAATGGAAAATCAGAAATATTACAGTATAAAACTTATTCCCTCTTCCATTTTATGGAGTCCTTTTGTTCCAAGTAGAACTTGTGTTGATAGAGGAAAAACTAGTCATTGCAGAATGATATCATAAGAAAAATGAGTCTTAGCACCAAGTTTTGGTATGGAAATTTGAAGCAACTGGTTTGGGATAGAGTTAGACTCTTTTTAAACAATTTCTATTGATTTTATTGGATCATAATCAATTGTTAGCACCTGATGGGCCTGGTGGTAAACTGCTAAGAAAGCATTAAAGGACTAAAGGAAGGATTAGCTTTTCAAGATTTTATATTTACAGCACCGGCTCAATCAATGCTTTTTTTTTTTAAATCTCAGTAAGAATTTTATCCAGAATTTCAGTCACAGAGCTGAAATATTTACCTCAAATATTGTACAGAAAATGGAAGGTAGTACATCACATAAAATCAAAAACACAGGGCATAGGTTTAATATTTAGTTCTGATACTAAATAGTTACCTTCTCTAGGCATTTTTTTTTTAGCCAACCTGTGCCTCAGTCTTCCCATCTGTACAATGAGAGTGATATTTCCTTGGCTGAGTTGTTAAGTGAAATAAATACAATGATATTTGAAAAATGTCCAACACAAGGTCCGACAATACTCCTGCTCAATTACAAAAAGCTCTTATAGTAATAAAAGTATTAATTAATTAATAATTATTGAATTATTAATAGAAAAATAATTAGTAATAAATTATGCCATAATATAAATAGCTACTAATGTTGCATAAAGTTGTTTAGGTGTGTTACACTATATCTTAAGATCAAGGGTAAAACCTGTTCATTGGTGATGCCAGTGAATTGGATACTATGTAACACAGCAGAAGAAGAATAATCACATTTGATTCCTGTTGACCAAATGTGTGATTTTGGGAAATACCTTTCTAACACTGATCCACGGCTTTCTCATCTGTAAAATGAAAGTAATATCTCCTCTCAATAGAATTGCTCTTGGAATAATAGAGTACTTGGCATAAAACTAGGTAATGACAAAGCACTTCATAACTGATAACAATTCTTATCAGGAGAAATTACCCTCTTAATACAAATTGATCCCTGTTTATAGCAATAGGGTAAATCAGACTTTATTTTTGAAATATTCTTTCACACATATTATCCCATTTTTTTTCCCATACAGCAACATCAAGAAGTGGCATAAAATGAATCACTCTTTATTTTCTAAATGAGAAATCTGAAGTTCAAAGAAATGTATGTTTCTAAATGCCTTTAGCACAGTTGCTGCAAAACAAGACCCCAAATCTTTATTCTTGGATGCTTGTTTGGACATCATATTGCATTTCAATTTCAGAATTGTTAGCTGATTTTTTGGTTTCATTTATAAAGACTTTAAGTCTGCAATTCCCCTGCATTAAAACAGGAAGAAAAATCACATAAGCTGTTTTCCCTCAAAACTTGGTATGATACCATGATTTAAAATGACCCCTGAATTTTGTTAATAAACTTCAAAAACTGCACTTAGAAAATTATAAAACCTAAGTTTGTTCTTCAATGAATAAAATGACAACCATGATAGCTATAGTATGATTTTCAAACTTTATTTTGTGTTTTTACGAAAGAAACTTGAATATTCTTGTATTTTTCCACTGCAGGTGAATTTGATATTCAAAAGAATGAGAAGACTAATGGTTCTGATTAGAGTGAAGCAGAAAGTGAGGAGGATGTGTGAACTTCCCCACACAGACATTTAGCCAGATAATTTAAGCTTGGATGTCTGTTACTTTATTTTATTTAAAACAAAATTGGCTCTATTTCTGGAAATTTCTGACTTGACTATATACTTCAATCTTCACCTGAACTAATATAATCTTTATGTACCTAAGATCAAATTAGTAAGGTAAGACACACAAAACATGCATTTTCAACAATACTGTGTTCTTTAATCTCTGACATTTCCTGATCCTTAGAGATGTTTCCATATAAATGACTTTGTATTTGCACAAATAGGCATTTTACAGCATTGTTTGCTTGTAATTAGTTTATCATTTTCAAAATGTGGTTAATTTAACAAGTTGTATGTGAACAAGAAATATTTGGAGGTCAAGATATTTATGTGATATCAGACTTAATTGTCTAAGTCTTTATGCAGGGAAAAAGTTATTAAAGTGTTTCTAATTTATTTGACTAGAGATAAATGTTTTCATAAAACTTTTTTTTTTTTTTTGTAGTTTTCCGTGAAACATACTTTGGTAGGTCTTACATGTATTTTAATAGTGAGGACTTTATTTAATAGTTCTTTACCTCATGTTCTCATTTTCTGTGTTGTAAAACTAATTGTAAAATAATCAATTCTTCTGAGTTTATCTAGGACTTTTTCTGTTTTAGCATTTAAAGTCCTGCATTCCAGGAAATCCCTCAGTTTCAGGCACACTGGGTTGCTGGTGACCCTCTTGTTAAGCTTAGTACCCATTATATAATTATATACTGAAAATGTGATCATCATTGTGGTGCTTTTAAAATGTGCCTACAAATGTTTTGACACATTTCTCATCAAGAGGCAGAGTCTAAGTTACCTCCCCTGAAATATGAGCTGGCTTTAGTGACTTGCTTAATTTCTAAAGTTAAAAAAATTATTCTCATTACTTCATGCTCTTCATTTGGATTTTAAAACATTCATTCCTTCAGATAACGATTAATTTTTTAAATCAGAAAATGAATTAAGCGTTACCACAATCTGCTAAGTTTCATCCTATCATGCTAGCAGCAAGAATTTTTCTAAAGCACATCCATTATCCTATGTCTGTACTTCCATTTGATTGTTCTCTTTTTCTCAAACATGTTCCAATACAAAAGAAATTGATACATTATTTTTATCCCACCCCTTTTCACAAATATGAATACAAATCAAGAGCGCATATTTAAATATGAAAGATGGCAACAGATTTCATAAATACATGATTTTCTGTCATACATAGATTCTTTCTCAATGTTCTGTCGTGGTTTTTACAGAAAATTTTCTTTTCTGACAGTTTGTGAATTTTGATTTGTGATTTAGTTTTGTATTGATTAGCTGATTTCTTTATATTTTGATATTTTTTCCACACTCTTCTTGTTCATAGTTTTATTTTATTCTAAGTGCTCTCTGTGTTCAGTTTCTTCTTGCCAGTTTTAATGGTCCATAATTTCCAATGGAAAGTCTGCCGCCAGAACCTTTCTCCCTCCAGTGTTAATGGCTGCTCTTGAGAACCTGCCCCACCCTCCATCATCTAATTTGAGTCAATGAGGGGGCAGACAAAACAGATGGTTGGCACAGGGTGGGATGATTCACTGTTTGAAATCATGGTGAAACATTTTTGAAATTGGTGAGGGAGAGGGAAGCCTGACATTTGACAGAGCCATGTAAAAATTGCAGTACCCAGACGAAGTTCAGTTTAATTTTCACTGTTACTTTCCAGATGTACTGATCATATGATTACAATTTTAAGATGATATTGAGAATATACCTTTCCCAAATGCACTGTAATCATTTTAGCAAAACGAGTTTATCATCAAGTGTCAATGTTAGGACAATTCTCAAAGTTACATTGTTGCCTTAACTTATTTATTTGTGTTTTTCATGACTTATTGAATATATCCTCTACTTCATTTATATAAATCTTACCTTTTTAAAATGATCTGTCTTTATGTTGTTTAACTGATTTTCTCACAAATTTTAGATGTTACGAAACCTCAAATTACTTCTAAGGGAATAAGTAACTATATATAAAATATATATTATATATTAAAAATACATTATATATTTGATAATTTATATTATATTTATATTCTAGTGCCACAAATTTATGGCACAAGACTATATAATTAAAAATACTTATTATAGAACTAAATTATTATGACTATATAAAGTGAATGATAAAACAACAAAATTCAGACAAACTCAAGTCTGAAGCAGATCATTCTAAAAATCCCTTTAATTTGTATCCAAAACTTACCTAACTGTCCTAAATTTGATTTTTTGAATGCAATAGAGCAAAATATAATGGTAGAATCACCACAATTAGTTGACTTCATAAACCAAACATTTTCAACAGGCGCAATGTAACTCCCAAGAGGCCAAAAGTAGATTCTTGAAGTACCAAAAAATCTAGATATTATAGAGTTTTGTGGCCATCCAAGATATCATATTAGATCAAAGATATCCAGCATTTTATAACATTGAAGTTTTATGGAATGGGAAATTAGTAAAAAATACTTTACAGTGTTTCTTAGGGAGATTAATTATTTTAAAAAGTGTGAGAAATACTGTTAGAGGTAGGTCAAGTCTTTCTTTGTTCTAATACCATGATAAATGTTAGCTTTATGGTCAAATTACCAAGTTATTTCCATGTATCTACAATTATAAATGCATATTATATACTGTTTCAACCTGATGCATTGAATATTAAATAATAATCTATCAAGTCCTGAGCTTCCTTATACAGTCTTTTTTGCAAAGGAAATACTTTTAAGTAAAATATATTAAAAATCAATACATGAAAGTATGTAATAGTCATAAGGGTGCATCTAATAGGCAGTATTTAAGCATATATGTATATACAGAAAGAGTTTCACATATAAGAAGATTTATAAAAGTCATAATATAATTATAAGGTTATAATTCTATACAACAGCATTTCCTAGTGCTGAAGGCAGTTGTAAAAGAAGAGTTATGGCTTCTGCTCTCCTGGCATTGCCAATAGGTAACAGCAAAATTAATTAATGTAGTAGCAAAAAGAAACTGAATGAGAAAAAAGAATACTAGAAATGAAGTGACTGAGTTCAGCAGTTTTGTGTAAATAAAAAGCCTGTATATGCACAGCACATAAATATTTGTTATACTGATTAAATGTTTTATCATGTGTGCTGAATATATTTTAATCATAAACCAATAAAATATTTGGAGGCCACAGACACAGTTCAAATACAAGAAAAAGATGATGAAAATCGTAAAATGAGTGCTATAATGAAGTCAAAGTTAAATATCTAAACACATTGGTTTATTTAGAGGGAGGTCATTGGTGACTTACTACAAAAAAGTTTCACCAAAGTGGTAGATCAAAGTCAGATTATAGCATTAGAGTCATACATACTCATCTACATCTACTTTTTCCCCTGATATATTTTGTCTATTCTAGATCATAAACAAGACCATGGTGGAACTTTATTTTCTCTTACTCATCAATATAGTGCTGACAACCATTTCTAGAAAATGTGTTTGTGTTCACATGTGCACTAAATGGATATTTCTTAAGATTTTTAAAAAATGTATAAGAATGAAAGACTAAGTAGCATCTACTCTTTCAATAAATCAGTGATATGGGAAGAAACACAATGTTTGTTTGAGGAAATAATGGGAAGTAAGAAAATTAATTTTAGAACCACCACAGAGAAGTAGACAGATTGAATGTAAACTACATTCTGTCCAATTTGATTCACACAGCCTTGGAATTTATTGTGCATTTCAAAATAATAGAAAACTATAGAAGATTAGTGAAATAATTTGGGTTAAAATGTTAATTAAGTTTACTACTCATCCAGCTAAAATAGACTCCAACTAAATGTTCACCATTTCTGGATACAATTTCTATGGTAGAACTTATATTTTCCACATTTCTTGGATCTTTTTATTGTACTATATTGGGGCACATTGCTGATTCTTAAATTATATTAAAAATTAATGAATACTACTTTGCTTAGGCAGCTTTATAAATTTAATTTTTTTTTTTTGAGTTGGTGTCTCACTCCGTTACCCAGGCTGTAGTGCAGTGGCATGCTCACAGCCATCCCAGCGTTGACCTGCTGGGCTCCGACAATCCTTCTGCCTCAGCCGTCCAAGTAGCCAGAACTACAGGTGTGTGCCACCACGCCCGACTAATTTTTGATTTTTTTTTTTTATTGTAGAGACGAGGTCTCGCCAAGTTCCCCAAGCTGGTCTCGAACCTGTGGGCTCAGGCAATCCACTCACTTCGGCCTCCCAATATGCAGGGATTACAGGCTGAGCCACCGCACCTGGCATTAGTTTTTTTTTTTTTAATTTGCATACCATGTTTATGAATAGTCATCTAGAAGAAAATTAATAGAAAATGCTGTCAATGAAAAACACAGTAACAGAGATATCTACTTTCTTCAATTAGTTAATAAATAGAATCAAAACAGCTAATGAAAGAATGACTGAACCTAAAATAGGTTAATATAATTATTCAAATTCAAATACAAGGAGAAGAAAGGGGGAAAAAGAACAGAATATCAAAATAGAATATATATATATATAAACAATTGCTTTCAGAAAGAGAAAAATTTGAAGCAAGGAACAATTATTTTTAATGGCATAGGATATTACAAATTTAATTACTGATGCAGAACCACTGATCAAAGAGGCTCAGAGAATACCTACCAAGATAATTTCCAAAACATAACCACACCTCAACATGTCACCCTCAAATTGCTGAACACAAAAGACAAAAATATTGAAGGCAGCCACTAAAGAAGGGGGCATTACATACAGAAGAAAAATAATAATTACAACAGTCTTCTCTTTAGAAACATACAAAACAGAAGATAGAAGACTAACATACTTAAAGTGCTGAATATTAGCAAGATGAAGGAATACAAGTTTTCAGTCCTTACCTCCTCACAGAGAAACTGATTTTGACAATCACCCACAGAAAAGGGCACTTTTGTAGTAGACTGGGAGTCTAGTGAAGAGGTCCCAGCACCTGTTGAAGTAAAACATCCAAGTATAGATGTATTAAGAAGATAAGAAAAAAAGTTTTACTGTTATTCCTCCCCCAGCGTGGCACAGCTCAGTGAATCCCTTTGGCCCGTGATTTCTCCCATCCGAGAAAGTGAGGACATAGTGAGAACCTAATTTCCCCAGAAATGAGATACATCAAGAAGCAGGAAAAAGGGGAAGAGGAACCAGAGCACTTGGTGCAGAGTTCAGTGAAGGGCCATGATTTCTATAAACTCCACCAAGTGTGCCCATAGACCTTGTAAAATGGAATGCCTGTAGAACCCACCACCCTCCCCCACCAATTAGCCCATGTATGGTGTCAGCATTCTTTGTACCTCTCCTGGTCCCTGTGGCTGGTGCCCTGTTTGCAGTACTGAATGTAGTGCACATGACACTCTACAGATTGTGCCCAAGCACGTGTAGACAGCTGGCTTATCTGTGCAGGATTTAGAAAATGTGCTTAGCCTTCAATACTTCAGGGCATGGTCCTAGAAAAAATAAACAAAAAGCTTTCATACACTACTTGGCTTTGTGGGAATGAAAGAATACACATAGTCCTAATACTTCCCCCTCCAAAAAAAGGAGCAAGAGGAGTGAAGCAGGTAGATTCATAGAACATGTCTGAGAGTCTTAAGAATCCCTAGCCAGGGATGAATGAAGATTGTTTACTCAAGTCAGTCAGTAAAAATGGAAGAGATGTCTGATTTTTTTAACATGAAGAAAGTAACACAAGACTTCAAGAAGCATTTAAAAAAGTCAAGGAAAATACAATTATTTTCTAGTAACCAATCTCAAAAAATAAAGATCTGCAAATTGTCTAATGAATTTAGAATAATTTTTAAGGAAGCTCAGTGAACACAGAAATCAAGACAGAAATAAAAAGATTCCTAGAGACAAATGCAAGCAGAGGCACAACAAACCAAAGCCTCTGGGATACATAAAATCAGCTCTGAGTGGAAAGTTTATAGAATTGCATGCACACATTGAGAAAATAGAGAGATCTCAAGTAAATGATCTAACATTTCACCTAAGGGAACCGGAAAGACAAGAGCACTCTAATCCCAAAAGCAGTAGAACAATGTAAATCACCAAAATAAGCTCATAGCTAAATGGCATAGTGACAACAAAAAAATACAAAAGGTCAGTGAGACACAGACTCCTGCCAAGATTAACAAGAGAGAGAGGAGAGCAAAAGAAAGAGAAAATCCAAATAAATACAATTATAAATAAAAAGAATGGCTTTATAACAGACCCTGAAGATATCCAAAAGATTATCAGAAATTACTATGAACCTCTGTATGTGAATAAGCTAAAAAATCTAAAGGGAAAAGATAAATTTGTGGTAATACACAACTTCCCAATATTGAAACAGCAAAATATTCAAACCCAAATTTGACTCAGTAATAAGAAATCTCTCCTCCTTAAAAAGCTCTGAGCCAGATGGCTTATCTGCTGATTATGAAAAACATCTGAGGAAGATCTGATACCAATCCTATTGGAAGGATTTCAAGCAATCAAGAAAAAAAGAATTCTCCCTAGCTAATTCTTTGAAAACAATATCATCCTAATGCCCCCAAAGACAAAGACCGAGCAAGGAAAGAAAACTTCAGGTCAATTTCTCTAGTGAACATAATTAATTTCAATCCTTTTTAATCTTGTTCTAAAAATTGAAGGAGAAGAAACACTTCAAATTCATTTTGTGAGGCCAGCATTATCCTGATATCAAAAGGAGACTAGCACACTAAAATAAAAAAAAAATTACCCTAATGTTCCTGATGATCATAGATGCAAGCATTCTTAAAAAAAAAAAAAAGTAACAAACTGAATTCAACAGCACAGAAAAAGATTATACATAAACTCAAGTGGGGATTTTCCTTGGATTACAAGGTGATTCAGTATATAAAAATTCACAAATATATAATATATCAAATTAATAAAATGAAGCAAAATTATATGATTACATCAATAGATGTAAAGGAAACATTTGGCAAAATTCAGCATCATTTGGTGATGAAAACTCTCAACAAATTTGGTATAGAAAGAATGTACTTAAACATAATAGAAGCTGTACATTACAGGAGAGGCAATATATGACAAGCTAACAGCTAACACTGTAACAGTGTGAAGCTGAGGGATCTCTAATATCAGGCACAAGACAAAGATGTTCACTTTCACCATTTCTACTTAGCATTGTATTGGATATTCTAGTAGAGTAATTAGGTAGGAAAAATAAATGAAAGGTATGCAAAAAAATAAATAAATAAATAAGTAAAGTTATCACCACTTTTGGATGACAAGATCTTGTATATAAAAAGTTCTAAAGAAGTGACCACAAAAATGTAAGAACTATTAAACAAAGTCAATAAAATTTCAGGATACAAAATTAATACACAAAAGTCAGTTGTGCTTATATACACCAAAAATTAACTATCCAAAAAAGAAATTTTTAAAAATCCCATTCACAACATCAAAAAGAATAAAATATTTAGTATATGTAAAATATCTGTATATTAAAAACTATAAAACATTGATTAAAGAAACTCAATAAAAAACAAAAACAAACGTAGATAGCACATGCTCATGAATTTAAAAAAATAATATTGCCAAATGTTCATATTGTTTGAACCAATCTACATATTTAATGCCATCTCTATCAATATTACAATGGCATTTTTCCACAGGAATTAAAGAAAAAAACTATTCTGTAGTTCATGGAACTTTATGAGGAAAATCAAAGCAATCATGGGCAAAAAAGTAGAAAGATGGAGGCATCACATTACCTGGTTTTAAAATATATTACAAAGAAATAGTAATCAACATAGTATGATACTGGCCAAAAAAGAAAAAAGAAAAAACAACAACAACAACGACTTATAGAACAATGGAAAAGAATAGACAACCCAGAAATAAATCCATGTTTCACAATCAACTGACCTTTGGCAAAGGTTCTAAGAACACAAAATGAGGCTAAGGGATTTTCTCTTCAATAAATGATACTGGTAAAACTGAATATCCATATGCAAAAGAATGAAATTACTTCTATTTCTCACACCATATTAAAACAATTAAAATGAATTGAATATTTAAATATAAGACCTGAAACTATAAAACAAATAGAAGAAAACATGAAGACACTGATCTAAGGATTTTTTTATATGACCCACAATAGTGCAGGCAGCAATATAAAAAATAAACAGGTAGAATTGTATCAAGTTAAAAATATTCTGAAAAACAAGGGAAACAATCAACAGAGTACAATCAACAGAGTGGAGACAGCCTATGACATGAAAGAAAATATAAACAAATGTACCTCTGATAAGGGGGTTATATATAAAATATACAAGAAACTCAAACAACTCAACTATGACAGAAACTCTCAAATGATCCCATTTAAAATTTCCCAAAACACCTAAATAGATATTTCTACAAAGAAGATATATAAATGTCCACTAGGACAAATGCAAATTAAAACTACATTTCCACACCTGTTAAAATGGCAATGATTGAAAAGAAATGAAAGATAATTGTTGGTGAGGATGTGGAGGAAAGAAAATCTTTGTATACTGTTGGTAGAAATGTAACTTGGTACAACCATTATAAAAAACAGTTACAGATTCCTCAAAAAGTAAAAAATAGAACTGCCACATGAATCAACTGTCCTAATTCTGGGTATTTATACAAAGGACAATAAATCATTTTGCCAAAAGATATCTGCACTCCCATGTTTATTTACCATTATTTACAATAATCAACATATGTAAGCAACCAAAATTAATGAACAAATGAATAAAAGAAACTGAATATATATAGATATTAGTACTTCATTAAATGCATATAATGAAATATTATTAAGTCTTAAAAAAGTTAAAACTACTTATGTGTATGACAACATCGATAAACTTAGAGGACATAATCCTCAGTGGAATAAGCAATAAGCCAGACAAAGACAAATACTGCATGATATTATTATATGTGGAATCTAACAAAGTTGAACTCATAAGAACAGAGAATAGAATGGTGGCTATCAGGCTGGGGTGTGAAGTAAATGTAATGTTGTGGGTCAAAGGTGTCAAAGTTTCAGTCATGTAGAATAAATAAGTTCTGATGATATAATGTATACCATGGCTATTATAGTTAATGATACTGTATTGCATACTTAGCATTTTCAAAGAGAGAATTTAAGTGTTTTAAACAACAAAGTAACTATGCGAGGTGATATACTTGTTAATTTGTTTATCTGTGATAAGAATTTTGTAACATATACATATATAAAAACATCATACTGTACACCTCAAATGCATTCAATTTTTATTTGTGAAGTATGCCTCAATAAAACTGGGGGAAAAAGTGCTAAAGATAGAAAACGTCAACTCAGAATTTTATACCCAGCAAAATTATGTTTTAAAAATAAAAAGTAATGGAGTAATGGAGACTCTTAGACCAATTTTTTTAAAAAATGATTTTATTGCCAGAAATCCACTTGTAGAATAATTGTCAAAAAAGCTCTTTGGACAGAAAAACTATGAGATTGAAAACATGAAGATCAATAGGGAGAAAATGTACCAAACATAAAATGAATGAAGGTACAATTAAATATGCTTTTTCTAATTTTTAGTTGTCCTACTGTATATCTGACTATAAAATAAATATAGTAGCAATTTATGAATGTTTATAGCATAATTAAAATAGAAGTTATGACAAAAATAGTGCAAAGGATGAAAGGGAAGTGGATCCATAGATATAACTTTATACTATACACAAAGTGGTATACAATTATTTGAAGGCAGATTTTGATTAACTAAACATATTATAAGCACTATGGAACCCATTGGAAAAATGTCAAAATGTTAAAAAAAAATAATAAGGTAATAAAACAAACAAATAGAAATCATAAAAAATGTTAAATTAAGTCAAAAGATGTTAGAAACAAAGTAAATGGCATAAAGAATAAATGGAAAAAAAAACAAACGAGAAGATGGTAAATTTCATACCGATTATATTGCTAATTTCATTAAATATGAATAATTTAAATACACAAGTTAATACATGGAGAATATCTGGAGAAAAAGCAAAACCCATCTGTATGCTCTACATAAGAAACTGCTTTAAATAGAAAAATAAATAGGTTAAAAATAAAAAGATTGAAACAGATATGTGATAAAAATAGTAACCAAAAATCAACTGGCATAACCATATTAATTTCAGAGAATGATAACTTCAGAACAAGGAATGTTTTAGGGACAGGAAGAGACACTACTTAATGAAAAATAACTATTTAAGGAGAATTGATAATTCTAAATATTAACACTTTTAACAAGAAAGCTTTAAAATATGCAAAACAACAACTAAAAGAACTGAAGGTAGAACTAGATAAATTCATAATCACAGTTAGAGACTTCAATACTCTTTATCTATTAATAATTGATATAACAAGTAGTAATTGATAATAGAAAAAAATCAGTAAAGTTATAGCAGAACTGAAGAATGCCATTAAATAGCTAGCCTGAATTAGTATTTGAAAACATCATCCAACAACCAAAATGTACACTTTGTTTTCAAATGCAAAATAGAACAGTTACTAAGATGGACAATATTCCGGGCCATTAAACAAACCTTGACACATTTATAAGAATATGAGTCATATGGACCATTATAGAATTAATCTAGAATTTAGTTAAGGAAATTTTACTGTATTACTTCCCAAATTTTGAAATTAAATAAATATTTCTGAAATCAAAGAGCATGACTTCCACCCTGGGCAACATAGTGAGACTTCATCTCTACAAAAAAATGAAAGCACCAGCTGGGCTTGATGCTTGTGCCTGTAGTCCCAGCTACTCAGGAAGCTGAGACACAAGGATTACCTGAGCCCCAAAAGTTGAGGCTGCAGTGAGCCGTTGTCCATGCCACTGCATTCCAACATGGGCAACAGAATGAAATCCTAATTCAAAAAACAAAGAAGCAAATTAAACAAAACAAAGAGGATGTCTCAAAGGAAATTTAAAATATTTTACCTGAATGAGCGTTAAATTACAGCATATTAAAATTTGAGGGCTAGAGTTAAAGCTTATAGGAAATACAATGTGTTAATGTTTCTTTAGATACAAGTAAAGATCAATAGCAATAGCCTAAGTTTCCAACTTAGGAAGCTAGAAAAAAGAAAATTAAACCCAAAATAAACAGAAGAAAGGAAATAAGGTAGTAGAATAGAAATAAATGAAATTTAAAATAGAAAGACAATAATTGATTAATTGCTTATTCCTTGAAAAGATCTATATACTTGACATATCTCTAAGAACATCGAGAAGAAAAATAAGGGAGATTCAAATTATCAAAACCAGGAATGAAAGTAGAGTCCTCAGTACTGAGACAAAATATTAAAAGGACAATTAAAAATTAATATGAACAGTTTTATGCCACATGAGTTCAAATTTTTAAATAAAATTGACAAATTTCCTGAGAGAAAAAAACTATATTCAGTTTTGGTTAAAAATATTTCAGCATTTTCTGAACTCTTGGTCCAGATGAGTTTATTGGTAAATTATACTAAACATTTAATGAAGTAACAGTACCAATTCTATATAAATTTTTAGAAAATAGAAAAAAGATAAAGCATTTTTTAGTTCATTTTATGAGTCCTGCATTACCCTGATACTACAGTGTGAAAGAAAAAAACTACTATGAAGAAATCTGGCAAACATTACCATAACCAAGAGATTAAGTGGCAATAATTTTAATATTATTAAATATTAGTTTAATAAACTTAATATTATACAATTTTAACTCATTAATTACATCACAATTATCAACACCCACTTTTATTATTTCCAGAATGTCTGTTGCATTTAGCAGCCCTGGATAAAAGTGTTTCTCTTGAATTAGTCATTCCTAAACTGATTGTAATACATGCTCAGACTGAGTTGCAACTATACGGCAATGTAATTTTAAGTCATAAAAACTGAAAATAATTTAGTAATCCAACAACTTACTTTTTAAAAGGTTTAAAGGGCAGAAAGGCTAAGTGACTGTCTCAATGCTACACTATTATCAAAAGAGATGCAAAAGAGACTTCAAAACAATGATTTTATTTATACCATAGCATATTGTCAAGGAAAAGTGAATCAACTAAATCAACCAAAATAAAACAAAACAATCAGACAAAATTAGAAGGGGGAACATTTTGGGTGAAAATTAGCCTAATCTCATGAAAAACTGGCCTTAATTAGATTAAATATAATTTAAAATAATAACAGAAACATGACATGTTCTGTGATTGTATACAGATTTCAGAAAATGTTGGTATCATCTGTGATATAAACATTCTGAGATAAATTTCTGGAATAAAAAGATGGATATCAGTGACTGAAATCAATATTACAAAAAAGATATCCTTTCAATTTTTTCTGTATAATCAACTACTATAAAATGAAAATAAAATAAATGTAATGATTCATATGTTTGTTGTATATCTGTGTGTTTTGGATGTAAGTAGATACAGCGATATAATCTAAAATACTAGCAAAAATAATTTGGGCTTGTGAGAATATGATATTTTGCTGTATTTTATTTTTATGTGTCTAAATGTTACTATATGATACATATTTATGACTTCTGTAATAAAAAGTTTATTAAAAAACAAAATTACTTTCATTAGTTTAAAACAGAGCAACGAAAACCATCAAAAAATGACTTTAGTACTTTGTTTATGGCTAATACAATGAATTGAAAAAGTGAAAATACTTCCGATTCCTTATGCACATGTAGTTCAAATTTACCAATCATTTACATTTTTAAAACAATTTTAAAGAATATTTTTAATCTTTCTCACTGAAATCTTACTGATAGCAAAATCATAGCAAAGTATTTTAGAAAAAGCAAAAATTGTAGAAATCAGTGATAAAAGTTTAGTTCCAAAAGTCTCAGAATGTAGCTAAATAATTTAGTCATTTTAAGTAAATTAATTACTCTAAATATATATATATATATATATATATAGTTCAATATGCATGTTTAATAATATCAATCATTTTTTTTGTTCTGGAATTATCAGAATAGATATTAGAATCACTAAGAAAAATATTGGATTTTTTATTTCTAAATACTAATATTTTCAATTTAATCCACAGTTAAAATTGTATTTTTTATAGCAGTTATTGTGATATATGATAGCAAACTTTCTCTTAACTTTGTAAAAAAATCTTAACAAGTAGTATGATGCAGAAGTATCTTGTAATAATACCATTATTAAAATTATAAATAGAGATAAAAATGAGCAATACTAATCTTTGGCAATTTATATTTTAGTTCTGACTCTAACAGTATATAAAATAACTTAGCATTTTATGAAGTGTTTGCTGCTTTGGTAATGTATTTCTCATATTGTATAGATTTAAAACAAATCACAGAAAAACTTTTCATTGTAGGAAAAATAGAATAAATACGTTTTTTGCCCAACCTTTGAAAACTGCAAAGTCTAAATAATACTTAACATAAAAAGCGATACAAGTTAATGATTTGTCGTATGATCAATTAATCAATTTGTAGATTCTTTCTTATCTGATTTTATTTGAAACGAAAAATAGAAGAGCTGTCTGTATTCTGTACCACCACGACTTAAAGAACATTGTGGTATAGGTGTGGCAAAAGCCCTCCCACTTTTCCACATTGAACAGAATTTATTTTTAAGTCACTTAAAATGCAAAGGGGTAGAACAATTCTTAGCCTAGATGCCCAAAAAGAGGATTCTAAGTGCAATTAGATATGATAGGATTTCATTCAAAATTATAAAATATTGTGTTATTTGGTTAATTTGGCACATATATGGGTACCGATACAATTAATCAAAGCAAACAGAATGCTAACAAATAAGAAAAGAAGAGCAAATAATATAATTAATTAATTAGTCAGAGACTATTTTTGGGAAATAAAACAAGAATACTTTTTATGTTTATATTTGTTCTTAACTGCAATAGTAACATATTATTTCATGTTTGTCTTGAATAAATATTTCAACAATAGTCTGCTTCCTGAGACTTTCAAAATATTGTTATGTGAAGATTTCTTATATCAAAGTTCTTTGATTTTGATAGTAAAAAGTTGGATCTAATTCTTTCTCATCAAGTGCATTTTGTTTGCCACATGTTTAGATCATGATAAAAATAAATTATATTTTACTATCATATTTCATTTAGACTACAGATACCTACTACTATGTTGGAGAAAAAAATTCTTGATTTTCAAAAATGTTAAACTGACCTCAACGTTAAGCACATGCTTTTGAATCCCGAGCTTCTATTTCCTGCAGTGTTAACATGTCTATAGAAACTTCTTTCATAAAGCTCTCCTGAAAACAGAAAATTTTTAAAAATAAACAAATGAAAGACTGTGTGTGTCGCGCGTGCACACACACATACACACGTGCACGTGTGTAGGCAGGGAGAAAATTAAGGGTATTTGTAAGGCCAGATATAATTAAGAAAGTGCAAATCCCTAGCAAAAGTAAATACCAACGTTACAGTTTGCTCTGGGACCATACTACAACTTCTAATGCCTTGGAAGATAAGATATCGGGTCACAAAATTACATAAAAATGGAAAAGAGGCAGAAGTTTCCAAACAAATCTGGAACCTGAAAACACAGATTTCCAGAAGTCTTAAGGAAATAAATGGAGAAAGGCATTATTCTGACTCAATGAAGTTTAACTCTTTTTGGACTTAGGAAGTTAATCAGTACTGAGTTTCAAAAATGAAGAATCTATACCTATACAAATCATTATGCAACTGCAGAACAGCAATGAAAGAAAAAATTTTAAAAGCAACCAGAGATGGGAGGAAATACAGATAATCTGGAAATTCATGACAAGAAGAAAAAAAGCTGACTATTATTAACAGCAATAATAAAAGTAGCAAGCAGTTCTATCTTCAAACTTTGGTGAAAAACCAAAATCTGTCCTTGGAATTTTATGGCCAATGTTAATAATTGAATTGTGTTCCTCAAATGTAGGTTAAAGTTCTAACACACAGTACCTCAGAATATGACTTTATTTAGAAATAGGGTTCTTACAGTTGTAACTATTAAGGTGAAGTCATAGTGAAGAGGGATGGGCCCTTAATCCAGCATGAGTGGTGTCTTTGTAAGAGGAAAAGAGGAAAAGACACACAAGAGATAATATTATGTGTACAATGGCAGTAGGGATTGAAGTGCTGTAGCTACAAGACAAGGCACGCCAAAAATTGCTAGGAAATCACCAGAACCTAGAAAGAAGCAACGAAGGATTCTTCCTTGCAGGTTTTAGAGAGAACATGGCCCTGACAACATCCAAATACCAGATTTTAAGACATCAAAATTGTTGAAATAAGTAAATTCTGTTATTTTAAGCAACTCAGTTTGTGGTACTTCGTTATTTATAGCAGCCCTGGGAACCTAAAAACCCAGATAACACAAATTTTAGAAACTTACTGACAAACTAACAGTAAGAGGGTTTATGACAAAAGACATTTATAATAAATAAATAAATAAATACGACAGAAAGGCGTGTTAGAGAACTAGCAATATTTTATCAACCAAGAATATGGTAAATTCTATGCCTCTAAGCAAACATTGACTGTACAAAATAATATTAATGCTTTCTACTTTCTAGCAATGAAAAGAAAGATGAAATTAAAAGTTGTATCACAATAATATTGTGGAAATGCTTAATATAAAAATGCAGTCACTTCAGTCAAACCCTCACAAAATGGAGTCAGGAGGCCATGAAGAAGGTGCATGAGTGTCTGTAATAGGACTTATCACAAGAAATCTCTGCACTCATGCCTAAGATGGGAATTAGGCAAGGAACTTCTCAGAAACACAGTATTCCAGATAAACTACCACAGCATTCCAGATAAACCATTTGCACAAGTACACTTGCCCAACAATGACTGCCTTCACCAATTAGTTAATTCCAACTCTTGCAAGGAGTCCCTATATTTAATGGTCTTTGTTCTAAAAGAGTTTACATAGACTTTTTGTCTTTAAATGCTTTCCATAGCCCCCAACTCAACAGATGTGCCTATGATCTGTCATAGTACACATATCCCAGATTGCAGTCCTCTGCTATTCCCAAATAAACTCTTTCTTTGGAGAGCCTGATCCTCTCTGTCATGATTTAGGCTGGCAGTTTGAAAGCCATAAAGGATGTGTTTTAATTACAGAATAACTCTAAAGTACCAATATTGTTTTGGATGAGAGCAAAATACAGCTCTAGAAATTGTTTAATTGAATTTTTGGTGGAGATTTTTTTTTTTTTTTAAAGATACAATCCAAAATAACAGAGCTGGGACAAAAAGGAGAATGAGATACTGGTGAGAGAAATATCAATCAATCTTAAAGAAAATAAAGAGGAAAAAAATAAATCAGGTAAAATTTAAAATTATAAGATGCTCTAAATAATATATAAAGCTGGACACAGTGGTGCATGTCTATAGTCCCAGCTACTACAGAGGCTGAGGAGGGAGAATTACCTGAGCCCAGGAGTTTGAAGCCAGCCTGAGCAACATAGCAAGATCTTATCTCTAAAAAATAAATAAAAATAAAGCATAAATCTAGATATTTCTAACTATATCTATTTAAAAGCACAAGATTTATTAGATTGATTTTCTTAAAAAGCTTATGCAAGCTGTATTAAAATTAAAGCACAAAAAGGCTAAAGATAGAAGTATAGCAGAGCTATACTTGTGCAATATTAATCATTGGGTGGAAAAAAAAAACCAAAACTGTTGTAGTTATATTGGTATCAGATTAAATTCACCAGGATAATAAGACAGTTCTAAACACATGCACATCCAAAACTCAAATTGAAAAATGGAAAAAACAGCAAAAAAAATTTTGACAATTTTACAACTATGTTAGAAAATGTAAGTGTGTTGCTCTCATATATGTCACTCTGATACATATAGCAAACTATAAAAACTAGTAAGAATTTTAGCATAATTTTAACTTTAGCTGATTGGTCATATGTCAAGCATTGCTTGAAAGACACATTCTTATCAAAACCACAGGAAAAATTTTAAAAATTAAAAATCTTTTAAAAATTGGCGATACCGTAAATATATCAACTATTTAAAGAAAAAATAATAGCAGTATTTCATGGTGTCTATAAATTATATAAAATAAAATAAAATAAACCAAAAAAGAACACAGGAGGGGATATGTAAATGCTCTTTTTTTCTTTTCTTTTTATTTTTTTCTTTTTATTGAAGATGTGGGGTACAATTCAGGGTTAGGTATACAAATGTTCATTATGCAGGTATCCTTGCTGAGGCAGTGTGCTCTCAGAAAATCTCTTAAAATATTTTGTTTTACATGAAGTGTCATCATATTGTTCCTAGAAGTACTATGATAAGTTTAAAATATGTATTCTTTTTTTTTTTAATTTAATTTTATTATGTTATTGTGGGGTACAGTTAGGGGTTAGGCATACAACAATATTTCGTTCAGGTACCCTTGTTGATAAAAGGTGTCTCCCCATCCCCAGATAGATACCCACCACCATTAATCCCATAAAATATGTATTCTAACTCTAGAAGAATTAATAGAAAACTAATACAAAGAAGTAAAGCCAATAGGCCAGCGGTAGAGATAGTATAATAAAAAACATTCAATTAATCCAAAATAAATGAGAAGAAAGAAAAACAGAAACAAAGTACAGGTGGATCAATTAAAAAGCAAATAGTAACATGGTAGGTTTGAATTGAAGCATATCAATGATTGTATTAAATATAAATAGTCTAAGCATTGCAATTAAAGACAGAGATTATAATACTGCATAAAAGATCAAGAAATAATTATATGCTATTTACATGGGTACATTTTAATCATAAAACACATATAAGTTACTTTTTTTTTTTTGAGTCGGAGTTTCAATTTGTTACCCAGGCTGGAGTGCAGTGTGGCACGCTGCTCAGTCACTGCAGCCTTGACCTGCTGGACTCAGGCGATCCTTCTGCCTCAGCCTTCCAGGTAGCTGGAACCACAGACATGCACCACCACGCCTGGCTAATTTTTTGATTTATTGTAGAAACAAAGTCTTGTCATATTGCTCAGGCTCATCACAAACCCCTGAGCTCAGGCAATCTTCTCACCTCTGCCTCCCAAAGTGCTGGAATTACAGGCTTGAGCACCACACCTGGCCAAGTTATACACTTTTTTAATATGGAAAATGATATACTGCTCAAGCGGATTCTATAAAAGGGAAAGTGACTATATTAATATCATAGAGATTAGACTTCAGGACAATGACTAAGAACAAAATAAATAGATATTTTTATAATGTATGTATGCATGCACTGCACCAATTACCAGAGCATCAAAATAAATGATGTGACAGCTGATTTGAATGGAATGGATTTCAACACTCATTTCTCAGTAATTAATTATTTAAGTAGCCCCAAAAATCAATAATAATAAAAAAGATAATATCCAAGTCACCCCAGTCACTCAGGATGCCATGAACCTGTATAGGCCTCTAGTATTGCACTGCCATAGCTACAATTGAGAAACTCGCTAACTGAAAGCTACATGGAACCAAAAAAACTCTATGTCAGCCCACTGCCAATCTCAAATTAGAAGAAATAGTCTACCCAAGTGAGAAGTAGTCAGAAAAATAATTCTGAAGTTATGAAAAAACAGAGTTCTTCAACACCCTCAAAAGACCACACTCCTCAGTAATAAACCCTAACCAAAATGAAATATTCAAATTCTAAAGATAGAATTCAAAATGTTGATTTAAAAATGTTTCAATAAGATCCAGGACAAAGTTGAAACCAGCAGAAAGAAATAAAAAATTAAAATTTTAAAGTCATGAGTAAAAAAATCTCCAAAGAGACTGACACTTAAAAAATCAAAGGAAAGAAAAAGAAAAAAACAAGCTGAACTACTGGAACTAAAAGACCCATTTAAAGAAACAAAATGCAATGGAAGATTTTGACAATAGACTAGTACAAATAGAAGAAAGTGTCTCAGAATTTGAAGAAAAGGCTTTTGAAGTAACCCAGTCAGAAAACAACAAAGAAAAATGAATCAAGAGAATAGAACAAAGTCTCCAAAAAATGTAGCATTATATAAAATTATAAAAATTATATAAAATAAGAATCATAAGAAAAAGAGAAAGAAACAGGTAGAGGTTTTTTGGACAACCTATTTGAGAGAATAATTGAGGAAGACTTCCTTGTCTTTTCCAGAGATTTGAACACCTAAATACAAGAAACCTAATGAGGCCCCGGAAGACTCACTGCAAAAAATGTATCCCCAAAGCATAAATTCATCAGACTATGCAAAGTTAATGGGAAGGAAAAAATTCTAAGGGCAGTGAGACAAAAAAATCAAATAATATTCAAAAGTAAACATATCAGACTAACAGTAGACTTTTCAGCAGAAACTCTACAAGCCAGAAAGAATTGGGATCTTATCTTCAATCTCTTCAAACAGAATAAAAGTTAGCCAATGATTTTGTGTCCCACTAAACTAAGTTTCATAAATGAAGGAAAAATAAAGTCTTTCTCTTACAAGTTAACGTTGAGAGAATGTGTCACCATTAGACTGACTCTACAAGAAATATTCAAAGGAGTTCTAAATATTGAAACAAATGTCAAAATATACCAGTAGAAAAACACTGAAAATCATAAAGCTCATAGGTCTCATAGAACACCAACTTAATAGAGAAAAATAATACAATCGGGTAATAACCAACATAATGAATGAAATAGTACCTTACATATCATTATTAACTCTGAATTTAAATGATCTCAATGCCCCACTTCAAAGATATGGATTAGCAGAATGGAAAGACAAGCACAATTTAAATATCTGCTGCCTTCAAAAGGCCCACTTAACACACAAAACCTCCCACAGATGCAAGGTAAAGGGGTGGACAAAAATTAGTCTTCACAAATAAAAATCAAATCCAAGCAGGAGTAGCCAATTTTCATATCAGATAAAACAGATTTTAAATTAACAACAGTGAAAAAAGACAAGGAGGCTAATATATAATGATAAAGGGACCAATGCAACATGAGGATATAAGTTTTTAATGTACAGTAAATCCCCTGCATATGAATCTTCAAACTGTGAATTTTCAAAGATGTGAACACGCATTTACACATTCAATCATATAAGTTTGTTCACATGTCTGCTGTACATTGTCACATATGTGGATCTGCTACAAGTGGTTGTACTTTTTTGCACTTTACTGTATGGTATTGCATAGAGTACAATAGCACAGTATCTTTATTTCAAGCTCAGATGTCTGGAAGCAAGTGTAAAAGCAGCAATGATGTTTCTGGTACTGTCTAGCCAATTATGCTAGTTGGATACCTAGACTATCTTTGTCAAACATACAGACAAATTAGATTCATGGACTCATTCTCAGAACAGAACTCATTCATACGTAGGGGACTTACTGTATGCACATAACAGTAGAGCTCCAAGTTCATAAAAGAAATACCACTAGACCTAAGAAAAGAGATACCAATACAATAATACTGAGAGACTTTAACACTCCACTGACAGCAATAGACAGATCACTAAGGCAGAAAGTCAATAAGGAAACATTAAAGATAAATTAGATCCAAGATCAAATGTCCCTAAAAGACATCTAAAGAATATTCTACTCCCAAACTACAGAATATCAGAATATACATTTTCCCATCAGCACATGGAACATTCTCCAAGATAGACCATATGGTAGGCTACAAATCAAGTCTCAATACGTTTTTAAAAAATGGAATCATATCAAGTAACTTCTCTGACCACAGTTGAATAAAACTAGAGTTTGACTCCAGAAAGAACTTGCAAATCTGGCTAGTGGTCTATAAATGTCTATAACTATAAACCAAATTCAAAATTACCAGAAGAAAAGAAATAACAAAGATCAAGCAGAACTAAATGAAATTGAAGTCAATAAAATAATACAAAGTATCAAAGAAACAAAAAATTTGTTGTTTGAAAAGATAAACAAAAGTGATAGACAAATAACTAGATTAATTAAGAAACAAAGAGAGGATATTCAAATTAACTCAATTAGAAATGAAAATGGAAAAACACTACAACTAACACCAAGGAAATTTTTTTTTAAATCTCAGATTATCATGAACACATGTCTACAATCAAATTAGACAATCTAGAGGAAGTTTATAAGTTATTGAAAACATACAACTCCCTCACCTTGAAACTGAAAGAAATAGAAACCATGAACAGTTCAATAACAAGTAGCAAAATTGACAGTAACTAAAAGTTTCCCAGAAACAATGCCTAGGATCTGATGAACTATCAGCCAAATTCTACTAGAGGGTCAAAGAAGAACTGGTAACAAACCTACTGAATCTATTCCAGAAGATTGAAAAAGGAAATTACCCCAAACTCATTCGATAAAGCCAATACCATCTTTTTTTTTTTTTTAATAATCAGTATTTTTTATTATCATATTGTGGGGTACAGTTAAGGATTAGGTATACAAATATGCTTCGTTCAGACACCCTTGGTGATAAGAGGTGTCTCCCCGTCCCCAGACAGATATTGAGTACCATT
>CAUYQG010275244.1:0-33687 GCA_963574415.1 Tarsius wallacei | reverse complement strand
AAGTCAAGTGTGTATATTGTAATCCCTACAATCATTTCAAAAAGTGAAAGAGATATAGTAAAAAAAAAAAAAAAACACACACACACACACACACACAAAGAAGATGTACCAGATAATTTTCTGTCTCATTAGAATAAGTGGTGTTTTAACTACTGGTTCCCAGGCTGCACATAGTTCAACTTGAATTAGAATGCAGGCACTCCTTCCCAGGAACACTGATAGACAAATATGGGTTGAAACTACTGATCAACCAGAACAAGAGGCCTTGCAGAGGGTGCAGCCCACTATCACGCATCTAATCACACCCTTTCCTTTCCCACACAAAGGGACCAACTTGAAAATACAACTTGTGTCCTTGAGGGCACTTTGTGAATCACTGTAGGAGGCTCAAGTAATCCAGAAACCAGTTAAGAAATGAAAATATAAAACTGAGAATGAGGAAATTGTCCTAGCAGCAAATTCACAAAGATATCAAGACTAGGGAATGGGAAAATGGCCACTAAAACTATAACACGGTAAAAAGAAAATCTGAGAAGAATTTATTTAATGATTCATTTATTTAGAAATTAAGTACTCCTTTTGGTGATCTCAAGGTCTTTAGGTAAAGTTTAGAAAATTATATGCCTATTAATACACTCACAAAACAAAGAATCCCAAAATATCTGATCAGCATTGCTTTGAAATAGTAAACATAAATGAAACAAATTTCTAATGTAAATTAACACAGTTGAAAATCTATTATGCACCCAGGACTGTTTTGGGCACTGTATCACAACCTTTCCAGACAAGTATAATGTCCATTAGCATATGGGGTAACTGATGTTAAAAGAAGTAGAAAACTTTTCCCTGTATCACACAGATCCAGGATTTCCAAATCATGGCCTTTTCCCCCACCACATGGTCTTGCTCTTGAAAGTAACCCTTCCGGCTGAGCTCGGTAGCTCAGCCTGTAATCCCAGCACTTTGGGAGGTCGAGGTGAGTGGATTGCCTGAGCCCACGGGTTCGAGACCAGCCCGGGCAACTTGGTGAGACCACATCTCTACAGTACATCAAAAAATTAGCCGAGCATGGTAGCACTCATCTGTAGTTCCAGCTCCTTGGAAGGCCGAGGCGGAAGGTTCCCTGGGGCCCAGCAGGTCAAGGCTGCGGTGGCCGGGAGCTTGCCACTGCACTCCAGTCTGGGCGACAGAGTGAGACTCCAACTAAAAAAAAAAGAAAGAAATTCTTCCGCCGGGCTCGGTGGCTCAGCCTGTAATCCCCCGCTTTGGGAGGCCTAGGTGAGTGAATTGCCTGAGCCCGCGGGTTTGACACCCACCTGGGCAACTTGGTGAGACCTCATCTCTACAATAAATAAAAAAAAAACTAGCCGGGCATGGTAGCGTGCGCCTGTAGTTCCAGCTACTTGGAAGGCTGAGGCGGAAGGATAACCAGAGACCAGCAGGTCAAGGCTGTGGTGACCGGGAGCGTGCCACTACACCCTAGTCTGGGCGACAGAGTGAGACTCCAACTCAAAAAAAAAGAAATTGACTAGCAGATAACTAGCCACTTAGCTTTTTCTTTTTATATATTTAAAGGTAATTTCTTCATTTAAAAACAATTAGGTAGATCCTGCTCTTTAGAACTGTGATGTAATATTATATAGGAGCAAATATTTAGAAAAAAGGATTTTGAGTTTCAGAAATATTAAAAATACAGTTAAGAATGAAGAAGTACGCTTAATTTCACATTAAGGTAGATTAAACAGGGAACAGTCAACAACCTCAATTTTTTTGGTAAATAAGAAAATTTAAAAAGTCCACGTGCTCATTTTCTATAATCAGACTTTCAAACATAGCCAGAGCTGACAATGAGAATCTTAAATATCAAGCTATGACTATCCACACATACACAGATAAGTAGCTTCACATCAGCAGCACCAGTGTTAATCCAAAGCGCTCCTGAGTCTGAGAGCCAGTACACACAGCTCAATGGCTCCTCTAGCTAAATACATCATTATAGTTTAGTAACAAACTTGAAGATAATCGACAATAGCCCCTGGGTTTCACTTTATAAAAAATACACCAAAAAATTCTGAACTCAAAGTTCCTTTATTATAAGTTAGGGAAGCTACACTTTTTAAAAAAATGGTTCTTTGCAAATTAATCACTAGCTAAATTCTAAGCATTTCCCAAAATTTTATTTTACCCCTTTAAGGGAAGTCACGATCAGAATTATTAGCTGGAAATGGCTTCTGTGAAATAAATCAGTAGGATTATGATGAGTGGGTCTGTTATAAATGAAGCTCTTGATCAACTTTTCATTATTCTAAAAGCTAACTGAGTCATAATAAAATGCTGTTCAAAATCAAAGATAATATTTTCTTAAATCTCTTTTTTTACATGTAGCACAAGCAAAGCTCTGGACAGTTACGATCGATCTCAAGACCCTAACAGTAACAGACAAGGTAGGGTTGTATCTCAGTTACCCCCTAAAGATTTCCAAACTCAGACTGACAGTAAACAACATTTCCTAGAATGAATAAATTGCACCCAAAGCTCTGAAGATAAAAGCCATTTAGGAATAGGTTCTCAGTCTTATGATTAAGCTTTTTATTACGTTCCTTGTGAAACCACCAAAGTGATCAGAAAGATAAAATATGCCAATTCTGTTCTGGGTTTGGTTGGTAAACAGGGTGTGATTTTTACTTTTTTTTAATATGCTATTTCAGGATAATGTAGTATACTGAAAATATACTAAGTCACAAAGCCCTCAAATGTTCAAGAAACATAGTTAATATATTAGGCACTAACTGTCAGGCACTGTTTTGTGTACTTTTTGGGAATTATCTCACTTCTCATAAACGTCTGAAGTAGGTGCTAGTATTATCCCATTTTATAGATGAGGAGGCAAGTGCAGAGAGGTTTTTATAGAATTTTCCAAAGTTTACATGATTTGGAAAAAGTGGTATTGAGTTTTGAACCCACAAAACTTATCACATTTAATCCTAACAACTCTACACTGCAGGCAGGAGAGACGGGGTAGCCTCACTTCAAACATGGAAGCAGCTGCAGTTCTGCGGCAGACTGCCTTTCTCGGAGGCAGCCGCTGGGCCAGAGCAAGGGCCAGAGCAGAGCCAGGGCTTCGGAGGCTAAAGCCAGCTGCCTTTTCATGGGTGCATTTTTGTCCTGGAGTCAATCAATCAACATGTGCCTCCATGTAAAGAGTGTGTGGTGCCTGAGAAAACACTTTGAGCTCCTCTCACAGGCTGTGACAAGAACATCAAGCGTAGCACACACAAAGGTGTCCCCTGCTGCCAGGTCACCATTTCCCATTTCCTACGTGCAACTAGGTTTTTTTCACTTACTGGCTGTTAAACACATGGGCTCATTTAAAAATTAGAAATGTTGGTCTTTATTATTTATCATTCTCTCATATGCAGTTTTGCATGTTATTAGTCTGCTTGGCTATTTAAATTATTTATAGCCCAATAAAAGTAGGCACTGTTTATTCCAGCAAGCATTCTAAATGAAATTAAAACCACTGTGTTTTTGCACATTAGGAGTTAAGTGGGTTTTACTTTCCATTCATCTCCATTTGGGCAGCATGCCCTTCTGCCCCACTTCCGGAGATCAGGAGAAACAATAGAACAATAGCTGCCTTTAGGGCTGAGCAGCAAACATTGCAACTATGGATGGGCCCAGCACTTACTTATAGAATTGAGCTGCCAGAAACAGGAAGCAGAGTTGTAAGACCCCTTTCTCAGTTACAGATTTCTAAGACCTGAAGTGCCCTGCTTTGAATTGTTTCATGTTACTCTGTAAAACTAGAACCAAGAAGTGAAAATTACCTTGAAAGTTACAGGGATATATTTCAGCTTACAGAAGAAAGAACTCTATAGTAACACAGAGGTGTCCCACAGTGCTCCAGGTTGCCCCTGGGGTGGTACAGGGGCCACAGCAGGGGAAGTCTCAATACCTGTCCTGTAACAGAGGAGTCCTTCCCTGAGCCCTGGGGAAGCACACCATAGCCATCCATGGAGAAGGCTAGTTCATAGCAGAGCACCACACGCTACAGGATACTTCCCGATTCACTCCATTTTGTCATTGGATACACACTATGAGCAAAAGGTTGTCGGAGTGTGAGTTGGGACAGACATCATTTCTTATTCCCATTTTACAGACTAGGGCTTTGAACAACTTAAGCTGAAACATACAATTAGTAAATGCTAGAATCTAAGCTCCAATCTAGGACTTCTGACTCCCAAGGCAGGTGTGTAGACAATACTGCAACAACCAGCACATGATGCTCTCAACCATCACAGGTATCTACAAAGGACAGTGGCAAGGATGGACCCCAAGACTTAAAGCATGGAGGCGAACACCAAAGCAGAAGAGCTAAAGCAAAATCTGGTAAGAGCTCTACGACTCTCACAAGCCATCCCTCCACCTGACCAAGAAGGAAAGGCTCATTTTTGCAGGAGACACACTTGATGGCTCTATATACAGGAGTCACCTAAAGGCAAAACTGTCCAAATCCTACTTCACTATGCTCTGCTGACACAACAAATGCTTGGAGAAGTCTGTCCACATCTTAAGGGCAGTCGGTAGCAGCATAATAAACACAAACAGCAGTGTCCGTATCTGCATCCAAAGCATACATTGTCCCTCCAAGACTAGGTTGGTAGTTATTCCTTTAAAAGTCCCTGAAATGCATTCTCTGACCACAGGTCTAGGACAGCCTCACACTTGTGTCTGACAACAGCAGTTTAACAGAAGTGATTAGCCACTGAAGGTCTGCTGAACCTTGCAAGATTTTCAAGGAAAGACACGAGGGTGTCAGGTTTCCTGAACTGTCTACCAAGCAGAGTGGCAGGCTGCCAAAGGCTGGACTGTGTTAACGCATGCGAAACGCTGGGAACTTGAACCCCAACGAAGCTGCCCTGCCACTCAGCGCAGTGGTGAAAGGCTGCAGTTCTCGTTTCCAAAGACTTCACAGACTGTACGCCAAATGCTGCTAATCATGAAAGCTTCCTTTTCCTCTCAAGGAAGGAGAAACTCCTTGATTCCAACATGCCCACATCAACATGAAGCTGTTAAAGTAAGTTTCTACATATATGGGCACAACAGAATAGCCTAGCAATATGCCAGGAACAAGTCAGGTTCAATCACACTGCATTTTAACACGCAGGTGTGGATATCAGAACAATGTTACTGTTATCTGCACACAGCCGGGCCCATGTTCATTCACATAATTCTTACTGCTTCCCCAGTCATAAACCCAAGGGACAATAGGCACTTTGAGAACAAAACTAATTCTAGCTAATTCCTCTCTGTATCTCTTGCACTTGGCAGGGAATAGACAGTGTATAGATGTTTACTGAATAAACAAAAGGATGCTTGAGTTAAGAACATTTCCTGCAGAGAGTTGTTAGGAAAGACAGCCTATGGGGAGGAAGGAACACGGGTTAATAGGAATAGACAAAATCTTCAGGCAAACATGGCAGCAGGGATCCTAGAATGAGAAGGAAGCACAGAGGCAAAGAGAAACGCGCAGCCCAGAGGAGCTGGGCTGATGATCCTGCTGCCTACTGCAGGGTTCCTCCAGGGGGCATCCACACCTGCCTCTGTGGACTCTGTCCTAGGAGAGCCTGGAAAATGGGTGGTGGACGAAGGTGATGGGGAAATGTGTATAATTAAAGGGTTCTTTGAGTCATTCTGAGATGTCCTCCCCCAGATAACAATTACACAGTCTTCTTGATTTTTTAACCTTGAATAGAGGTATGTGATCACTTTGCGAGACAGAAATTGTTGTGAATAGTGTCGAGCACCAACAATGTGCAGATGCCATCAAAGGCCCTGACAACCTGTTCAAGAATAGATTGCAGCCAGGTTTGGTGGCTCAGCCTGTAATCCCAGCGCTTTGGGAGGCCGAGATGAGTGGATTGCCTGAGCCAACGGGTTCGAGACCTGCCCAGGCAACTTGGTGAGACCTCATCTCTACGATAAATCAAAAATTAGCCAGGCATGGTAGCACGCGCTTGTAGTTAGTTCCAGCTACTTGGAAGGCTGAGGCGGAAGGCTCGCTGGAGCCCAGCAGGTCGAGGCTGTGGTGGCCGGGAGCGTGCCACTGCATTCCAGTCTGGGCGACAGAGTGAGACTCCAACACACACACACACACACACACACACACACAAAGAATAGGTTGTTTAAGCTCCACAGATGCACAGCGCTCCATGCAGACAAGTGAGGGTGGCACCCACAGGAGTGCACAGGGCACACAGTGGCTGCCAAGAGAGGCTAGACTGCAAGTGCTAAAAGCCCATTCTCCATCTGACAGGTCTTAGCAGTCCGCATCCCAAATCTGGGCATAAGCTTTAAGTAATAACAGACCATGTTTCTGAAAAACAGATACCAAGATTAAAACTAAAAATGAAGACTGTCTACTCACTAAAAAGATTTCCAAACAGCGTCTTTATGGACACAGGCAGGCCAAAGTATGTACACTGTAGGCAGAGACTCCATTCCCAGGCTGGCTGTCAACTGTAAGCTCCTTGATGTCCAGGAATGAACCTGCTGAATCTGTGGAGTGCATCCCAGAGACCCCTGGGTTTCCGACCATTCTAGCTATTTGTGCCACCAGAACATTTCCACGTGGAAGCCTTATTACCTTCACACAGGTGAAGCTTGCTGAAGGGGTTTCACCATGAAGACAAGTCAATTCACCACTTTCCTTTAAAGACTTTGCAGTCTTCTAAAACAAAATAAACCACAAGAAAGAAGCCAGGAATATCTGTGTAGACCGGCTCTGATGGTGAAATGTGCAGTTTGCTTTTGGAGTCCAGCTTTGCTACCTAAGATATCCACCTTTTCCATCATCCTGCATATGCATCAAAACATCCATGTGTCCATTATTCTGTTCACTCCCTGTCAAAAAATATCGCCTGAGTACCTAGTCCCTGCCAGGCCCCAGGGGAGACCAAGACAAACCCAGCATTATTTGCTATGCCCGAAAAACGTCTCTCCTCAGGGCTTGTTCTGTAGTCCTGGCCTGCATCCCAGGACTCCTTCCAGTGGCCCCTGTGTGACACTTGACATCATTGAGCAGATAAAGCGGAGTCAAAAAAGGGGTCTGCAGCTGTACTATGGAGAACCCAGAGACTGTGTCATCTCAGCATGAGGCAGATTCTGGATGAACTTCTCAAGGAACAAAATCACTTCAAACACTAATTGCATGAGAATACTGTGACTAAGCTTTTACTACTTTCAGGGAGAAACATCTCAAGAAATTTGTAAAAAAAAAAAAAAATCTGTATCATAACAAAACAGCGCACATGAACCTTTAGCAAAATATTTTTATGAAGCTTATGACAGCATTAAGTCTTGCTCAATAATGCACCATACAACTTATCAATAAAAATAAATGCCCTTGGCAATGTGGTCCTGTAATGAGGCCTACTTAGTATGATCAATATCCATAAGGAAAATGAAAGGAAGAAGGTAATGAGGTGAGTTCTTGCACCCGAAATCTCCTATAACAGCCACTCTGCTCACCTAAACAGAACAATGTACACACCACAAACAGAAAGATTTACTGTTAAAGAAGAAAAATAATTACATTTGACAGAAATCTTATCAGTGAGTTACTGTATTTACAAAACCTTCCAAATAAAACTTGGTGGGGGGTGGTGCCCTGACAAATTAGAAAAAATGAAGGTAAGCACACAAATAAAATCATGCCAAGCTGCATGTAGAAGAGGCCAGAGCTTACTGGAGAGTCCCTCTGGTACTTTCATCTCATTCCGAATATGCACCCAGGCCCCAGGTAACGCCCCGGCCCCCACCAGATCCCACTCTTCCGCTGGGAAGCACCATGGCATGTCCTTTCTGGTCCCCTCCAAAGACCCCATCCTCGCCCTGGGTCCAACGCAAAGGCCAAGAGCTGTCTTCTCTGCCTCAGTGCCCTTGGGGACATGGCCTGCAGAGTTCTTTTCAAAATGGATGAACACCTAATCTAGCCAGGATGGTGGAGGCTGATGCAGCCCTCTCAGAGCGGGAGCCTTGCTGCAACAGTTTCCATAATCAGAAAAGGATGGGGTAAGGGAGAGGCGGGAGGCACCTGGGAAGACAGGAGCATGGAGGAACCTATGGTTTGTTCTTTCCTTTCCCAAAGGCAGCATTCAAAATCAGTGAAGGGACTGTGTCCTGTTAAAGCGCACCTATCCCCAGCTCATGTGTCCTGGGGGTTGCTGACCTCTCCCAAGTCACAGATACTCATATAGCACTGGTCACCGTGTTGTGCTCCCCTCCTTTTGTGGCCTGCGTTGACCCCAATTTGACCCCTAGATTTGAGACCCAGGAAGGCTGCTTGCGTGACTGTTTTCTGTCTCCTTCCCAGCTCCATGCATGAAACTCTGCCCAACCCAACTTCAGTGCCCCCTCCCACACAGCCTCCACTGAGCTCTCCCCTGCCTCCGCCCTCCACACCACCCTCCTCTAAGTGCATGCAGCTCAAGGTCACACCTGCTGTGCTGTGTAATAATTATTCGATGTGTGCACTCAGGGCTCACTCTATCACGACCACCACGCTGAGTAATAACTACTTGCCTGGCTGACTCCATCACAAATCCATCCATCCGTATTGTAGCTAACATATACAAACTGTGGCTTGGGGTGACATTATAAAATGACCATAACTTAGTCCTTGGCTGGGAACAACTGATAGGGTGAAGTAGGACCCCTAGAGTCAGATATTCATTCAGCTTGTCCCTCGCTTCATTCAAATATCTGTTCAAATGACACCCCTCTTCCCTGATCACCCTAGCTAAAAAGACATCCCTCTGTTTCCAGCACTGCCTGCTACCCTCAGCCCGCTTGGTATCTGTCCACCCATGTAGATGAAGAAGATAGACATGGAGATATCTAGATAGATAGGCACAAACAGGCACAGACACAGAGGCTATTTTTAAGTTAATTGTCCATCCACTAGGATACCCATTCCACTAAGGGAAGGCTTTAGTGTGTTCTGGTCTGCGATGCACAGGTCCCTAATATCTGGAACCATGCCTGAGAAAGAGTGCATTATCGGGAAACATCAGTCAAATACATGTGGGCAGATGATAGCATCTTGACCAAAATAGGAAACCCAGGGAAAAAGGAGAAGGACTGAGAGTAGGGAGGAACATTTGCTCTGCTGAAGCTTTTAAGTCTGAGTACCTGGCTGGCAACCAGGTAGAGGATTCCAGTAGACAACTTAGGACAGGGTTTTGAGCAGGCAATGGAGTTTGGGAAATTAGAAACATCTAGGAGGTGACTGAAGTCATGGGTAAGGGTGAAATTACCCCAGAAACGCAAGTCAAGAAGTAAGTGAAGAGCTGGCTACTATATAGTGAAAAAAAAGCATCTAACACATAGGGCTATGTGTATAAAAAGAGTTAGTGCACAGGAAATATCTCTCTATCTCTTCAAAGCTTAGTCAAGTAACTATATATAGCAAGCATTCAATGTGTGCTAACTGAATCCATAAACACCTTGTAAGACTGAGAAAGTCCACTTTCAGTGCCACACAATGAGAATCTGGACACAGCATGGACCCAAGAACTGTACATTTACATGAGGCTGGTTTTTCTTTTGTAGAGCTGTGAGTTACTCTAATCTGTCCAGGAGACACTGCAGCATTACCTACAGTGTGAAATTTACTATATTACCTTTTATTACATAGTGGGGAGAAGAAAACAGGCAGAAACTCAATATTCCAGAATGGGAAGCAAAAGGAAAAAAACACATTTCTACAAAGGCCCATAAACATGAATGCTACCTTGATGTGTGCAGGCACTGTAGTTAGATTTAAATGCAAATCCATGAGGAGAAAAACTTACTGGCACAGACTAGAAAGAAGCCATAACTGTGGCATTTGAGCTAAACTCAAAGGATGAGTTAAACATAAAGGTCCAATTTTAAGACTGAAAAAAACACTGGTTGGCTTAGTGGCTAGCTTTTAAGCGTGCAACTGACTACAGTTTAACTAAAAATAACACCCCAAGTCAATGACGGGGACACAGACATCACCACGGCCATCCCACTTGGGAGAGTTGGTTGGGGAGGTTAACACCCTGGAGGTTAACGCCCTGAAGCAGCAGGGAAGGCCTGCTGGAAGCATCTTGGCAGAAAGGGTCTCTCCACCAAGAGACAGAGGAGGAAGAGCAAAACTTGGCCCCAGCTATTATCACTCTCCCTGTTAGAACTCCAGGTGAAGTCCCATCCCGAAGAAAGCACTCATTGTGAAAACACTTTGGAAGCCACTGCCCTGAGGCAAATTCCTTCTAGAGTGGAAAGAAATCACAAGTTCTAAAATTCTAATTTTCATGTCCATTTTTACAATGGACTGAAAATAAGAATATCTTGATGATGGTTACCATGGGAGTAGGTAAGTGCCAATTAAGGAGATACAAGCTTTAGAATTCTGTAACGTTTTAGTTTTCTGTAATAGAAATGAATACGTTTCTCATCACAAAAAGTATAGCCAAACAAATGATAACTAAACCCAACTTTTCCCTGGGCAAAGATAAAATCCTACTGAGTCCTCAAACATTACTACACTTATGCTAAGAAACAAGAGAACATTCCAAGTGTAATAGTAAATATCTATTCCTAAAGAGCCATTCTCTAAGGGAATTGTGTGCACTGGAGTTGTAGTCTTTTTTTTCCCAAACAACTTTTATTCAATTCCTGTGTACTACTCTTTAACAGATGAAAATCAAGTGTTTCAAATTTTAATTATAAAATGGCATTTGACTAAATGAAGACACCAGAACAACTTACACAGAACAATGGAGTTAAAATAGAAGCAAATTTCTCCTCTAATGCCAACCCTTCTCCTGACCCCCAGAGAGGAGAAGGGCATTCTCATGTGAAGGACTATGAACTATTATTTCAGTAACCTCTGCTCAGACTCAGTAGGAATTCTGTCCTCAGCCTGGAGAGGCTCACTGACAGAGGCCCCATGCTCTGGCCCGTGGGTATCTCGGATTCTCCTCCAGCTGGCGGAGGTATAGGAGGGTGACTCCACACATAGAGAGGCCCTCTCCTTCCGGGACAAAGGCTCTGTGGGCCCAGGAGGAAAAACTAAGCTGGGAACTCCTTCCCACTACTAGCCGGATCCCATGACCCGTGGCACACAAGGAGAGGTTGCTGGTTGGGGTAACAAGTACAGTCTGGCGGCAGAGCCCAGTCCAGCTAGCTCGCCCACAGGGACGTGGAACCCTGCCCTAGGCCTCCCCACCTCTGTCATCTAGCCAATGCATTCCCTGCAGAATCCTGAACTATGTCTCAGATGCATTTCCAACTAACAACAATGTGATGGGACCAGTTTTCTCTAGGAAGGGAAAGCATTTTAACTAAAACCACTGGTAACCACTTACCAGCAAACTCAACCACAACAGTAAACAACCACCTCCAAATGATTGACATCCTGTTCTCCACAAGATTCTTCCACATGAAATGCCTCACTAGAACCTTCAGAAAACATGTTCCTCCCAGACCATCCTGCCGGGTGCTCCCCGCCAGTTGCCCTGGTGTCTCCTGGGCCTGCATGAACTGTAGGCCGCCCGTCTAGAACGGGGCAAGGTGCCCTCCCCAGACCTGCTCCACCTGCATGCTCCCAGGTCCCCAAAGGCTTCTTGCCTTCATGCTCTGCATGGAGCTTGGAGTCATTGGCTGTCAGGGCAGAAGAAAGGATTTGGCACAGTCATCACTTCATAAAAGAGCCAACCGCAGTCCAGAGAAATAAAATGATGAGAAAAGCCTTAGTGGCAGGGCCCGGGGCCTACAAGTGGGCCTGCCTCCTTAGCCATGTCCTTGCTCAGATGCCGTGGGCAGGGGAGCCCCCACAGGTCACCCGTGTCATGTGTTAGGGTTAGATGCAAGGCTACCTTGGAAAGAAAGGGCTCCTCTGTAAACAAACACCTTAAAGACCACCACATGGCAGAACTAACTTTAAATAGAGGGAAGGTTAAAAGAAAGAACTAAAAACACAGGGCTTCTTTTAATGAATGTGTCCTTCAAATGGAACAAGGAAGAAAACCAGCATTAACCTAACGTTATAGCTTAGAGTTCTCTCCTTTATTTTTGCCTGCCCAGGAAAAGAACACACACACAAACAAAAAGACAGAAGAAAAACAAAGGGAAGACAACACATTTTAGTTTCTAGGTCTCTAGAAGTCTTCAACCTGTATTGCATCGACTGGGCAATTTCAAGAAATAGAGTCACAAAGGACATTTAACCTCCTAATTTAAATTCATAAGATAAATCTTTACTTGGAAAAAAAATGGAAGAAATTAGAGTTTTCATAAATTACCTGCAAGACAGTAAATAAATAAATGGAAAGTAGGGCTCCCAATTTTAGCTTTTGTTCCCCTGTCTGCTCAGCACCTTTAACAGCTGTCAATTTCTCTCATTCCTAAAAAGAGACGTCCTCCAACAAGGTACTTGCAAGCCCTGAACTGTGTCTCCTCAAGGTCAGGAGGAGGGAGGAAGCTGGTTTGCCTCTTTGTGGTAGGCATTGGAGCTGGATGCAATTTGCAGGAGAAGCAGATGGCCCTGGGGACACTGGAAATCCAGCAAGTCACCAAGAACTATGTTCACTGTGGTTTGGCATTCCACAAAGAACCTTTTCTTTGACTTTTCAATTTTTGTCATTCTAGGCTCATACTGAAGCCAGATGATTTAAAAATCCTGCTTCAGACAATCTCTTTAACTTTTTAAAGTTAATAGCTTCCAATGACATTAAACCAAGCAACCTTTCAGCATTTTATAGACCACTAAAAGTCCGCAAACTTGATCATTAGCAATGCAAGAGTTCTTCACAGGAAGTTCCCCAAGCTAAGTGCAGGTCTTTGGGGATTTTGTTAATATGTTCAGCCAAGTCAGCTCCGTCTACGCCAAGTGTCCTCTCAGTGCCATCCTCGGAAAAGATCGAATGTCGCTTTCTAAAATGACAACCCCTCTTACTTCCTCTCTCCCACTCATTCCTAAATTTCCACAAGCAATATTATCATACAATGCAAATGAGAGATGCAGCCACTTCTAAGCACGGGAACTACAACATTTTTAAAAAGTCAGAGGACAACATAACAAAGGACTGATTTTCCTGATGCCCTAATGATACATGAACATTAACATGAGTTGTTTCATAAACTTGGCATACTGCAAGAGGCCACCTTAGTCGGCCTCCAAGCATACCTACTTAACATCCTCATTTTTATGTTCTACTTTTGAAGATCTCCAGGACAGAAATTCCACATATCCACTGGTAGCCTGGCTTGTGGTTTAACTTCCTTCCAAGTCAAAAGAGACTGATTCTCTCAACTTTTTTTTAAAAAAGTTAAACAAGAGCTCAACTCTTGTAAAAAGTGTCATGTGAACCTTGAAACTGGCAACTGGTACAACACAAGCTAACCACCCAGAACTGGGCTACCTGCTAGCCCTCGGTCCCAAGGAAAGGTACCCCCCATGGCAGTAATGCTACATTCTCCCCACTTGAGCCCATGGTGTCTGCATTCCTGACCCAAGTTCACAACCTTGAGAAATGCCTCTACAGCCCCTAGAAGGAAAGAAGCTTATATGCAATGAAGAAATAGTTTCTAGTCACTGGGGAAATCTTGCCCAGGCCTTCCTTACTTTCTAAATGGGGAAAATAACTTTTTGTCTCTTGATATCCTTTTCTTCTTTTTTAAAAGATTTCTCTAAGCTATATCATACTTACTTTTCTTAAACATTTTTAAAGGTGAACTTTTCACCACGCTACACTCCTTGAAACAAGTCTTACAGAGATTTTGCCCTTGGCCTCCTGGAATTTTTCAATGAAACTCAAAAGAGATGTTTACCTGACCCCAAATGTTATCCTAATGAAAACTCTGTTTTTAATTCTTTGAACTCTTCTCTCTTTCCTTGTCATGCCCTCTGGGAAAGAAAGACAAGTACAGATGCTGGCTTGACCTCCACTGGCAAACACCAAGATAATTGAGTTCTAATAGTTTCTCAAGAACTTGGACAGAATCACAAAGGTATTAATTATGCTCCCTTCTCTGGCATGGTCCCCAGCACTCCACCTCCTTAGAGGATCAATGTAAAGATGGGAAATGCCAGCATATTGTCTTTTTACAAAAACAAGATGCTCATCCCAGGAAGAATAACATGAATGTTATGGGTTTTTCAAAAGCAATGAGAGAGCAGAATGAACTGTGACCTCAGGGGCAGGGAGGAGGAGGATTGAGAACCATTTTCTGCCAGTTAAAGCATCTAAATGAAGCTGGGTCCAGGCTGTCTCTCTGGCAGGGGCATTGAGGAGTTTTGGAATGGGACACCTACAATCAGGATTTAGTTGGTCATTTCCTTTTCTTGCAAGTAGAAGGGTTATGGCATGGAGGTCTTGGCAATTTAATTTTAAATAATCACATTTTCCCCTGTTTGGGAAGGGCTTAGGACTAGGCTGTTTCTTGCTGCCTCCCCACCCCCCCAACACACACACACACATAAACACACGCAACCAGTCATGTATATGAAGTATAAGAAGTCAGGGGCTTCTTATCTCAAGTGGGCCTCTGCCTAGGGACATGTACTTTCCTCTACCAAGAGATCAAGAGTAAGGTGAATGACTTTCTTTCACCGCCAATTTTCACTGGGAACTGAGAAATGTCTTCCAGGAACCACTTAGCTACCAGGTTCCTGACACCATTCCACGCCACTCCAGCTCTAGGTCCCCAGTAGCAAGCTTATCCCCAGCTACCTGTCTTGTAGGGAAGCCAGATGGCCACATGACCCATCAACAATATGCATGAGCAATGCAGGCTCAACACGCCAAGTCCTGCTCCCTGCTCCTAGGAGGCACAATCCAGGGCAGGGAGGCACCTATTGCCCAGGAGCAAGGCTTCAAGCAGGGTCTTCTGGGAAGGGATGCTCACAGCAGAATAGGGTGGAGAACTCCAACCCACTGCAAAAGGATAATTTGTTTACTCCACCTTTTAGAATCCAATTTTGCAAAAGAAAGAGATAAAAACAAAAATCCCTCACATGGCCTACAAAGTGACCCGAGCAGTGATTTCACTCCTTGTTACAATCTGATCACTTCCCAAGCTGGAGACGAGGTTGGAACCCCCTCAGACTTTGGTAATGGCCACGGGTGGGGAGGCCGCCACTCAGTGCCTGCCCTGCATATTTCACTGCCACTTGGCAGCTGGCTAGTCCAATGGACTGAAAGGAGTGCTGAAAAGTTATTCTCTGGAATTTTACTCAAGAAGTGTGCTTTAAAGGTCTCTCTTCCAGCTTGATACATCCAATCAAGGACTTGAATGGGAGTCTTTAAATGAAGGAAGATCCAGCTGTCACAGAGATTCCTCATTTGTGTGAATCAGAAGCAGAATGGGTGGGAACGGCCATGGTAGAGGAGTCATGAGATTCACGGCAACAGGAAGTAAGTAAATAAATAACTAAATAATGCCGACCTTCTTGTTTATCTTCATCCAGTTCAATTCAGACTGGCCACTTGCACAACCCTGGATACCTTACATAAATAGGAGCCCTGGAATTAAAATAAGGGAATGAATCTGCTTTTATTCCATTCAAAGTTTCGTGGGCTCAGTTTGGTATCAATGGCTTCGTTTTTTAGGAGTAACGATTTTTAAAAGAGTTTTACTTCTAGATGCTAAATAAGGGATCTTTACCCCTTTGTACTCAGATGTCCCCTCTGAGAGGACATCATCAATCTGGCAAACCACAATTATTCAGGACAAACTTATGCAAGTGAAAATTTTTCAAAAATGTATGCTTCCTTGAAGTTTCCATTCAAGTTGCACAAAAAAGCAAATAAAGAGGTAGAATACATACTGAGATATGTTTGATCAGTTGCGAAGTGGTTTTCAGGAATCATAGTGCATCCTTCTATATCTTAGAACAACAGACTGGACAATAAATTACATATTATTAACGTAAGAGGAAGAAAATGAGACTGTGTGGTCTGCTAGAATAGAAAAACACCAGGTGGAAGCCATCAAACGAATTACTATTATACAACATATATCAATGAAGCTGTAACGCATGTCAGTGACTGTTTCACACATTAGAAAAACATAAGACATAACATTTCAACTTTTTTTGGTCATAAATAAGTTCCTCAGTGACCAAAGTTCCATTATAAGCCAAATATCATTATAATAAAATAACTGGTTCCAACACTATACTATGAAGTGATGTGTTTTTCACTATTTCGTAAAAAGTGCAGTCAAGTTACTGGCAGGTGAACTGCGAGATGTCTCTGAGTGCAAAGGGTTAATCTTTGTTTAGGTTGAGACATCTCCCTAAATGATGACTCCAGCAGGGATTCTGGACACTGGAGGGCACTGGAAATGGAGATGGCATTCTCAGCTCAGGAAGACTTCCGCTGGGGAGGGGAGGAGCCGGCCAGAATTTTCATAAAACTGAGATGGAAACAAAGCATTAGATTAGAAGCTTCCCATGGTTTTCAGGTTCCCTACATGAGGTACAAGAAGAAGAAAAGCCAATGATGGAAAATGATGGAAAACTTCTTGAGAGGCAAGGGGAACAGAGCAGCAGCACTTGCTGGAGAGCACCTCTCACATACCAGGAAAAGGAGGAACGCAGCCCAGCCCAGTGTGTGGGTCTTCTTGTGGGTCTGCCTCTGGCTGTTTCTAGGAAATTATATGAGACGACACTTGCTGATTCCTGGGTGGGTGGTGCAGAGGGACACAGAGCATTGGTTCTGCTTGAGACAAAAACATCCCTAAATTTCTAAAGGATGATTTAGAGCAGCAGTCCCCAACCTTTTTGGCATCAGGGACAGGGTTTGTGGTAGACTATTTTTCCACAGATGGGAGGGTTGGGGGGGGTCATCAGGCATTAGATTCTCATAAGGAGCACACAACCTAGATCCCTCGCATGCGCAATTCACAGTAGAGTTTGCGCTCCTATGAGAAACTAATGCTGCCGCTGATCTGACAGGAGGCTCAGGCAGTAGTGCTAGCAATGAGGAGTGGCTGTAAATATAGATGAAACTTCCCTTGCTTGCTGCTGTTCACCTCCTGCTGTGCTGTCCAGTTCCTAACCGGCCAGGGACCAGGGGTTGGGGACCTCTGATTGAGAGGCTAAGATCTGGAGGTTGAGTGAGTGTGTTGGCCTTCCAAAGGCAGGGATCAGCATGAGCCACAGATCCCACTGTATCCATGGCTTGATGGGGCGGAAGAATTTGGCAAGTTTTCACTGGGGTATATGGAATAAGTAGGAAACAGAAGACAAGGTTATTTCTGGAAACTATGCCCTGGGAAGCTATCGTAGGTGTGTAGGGTGTGTGAAAGGTCAGGAGTAGGGGTGCAGCCCAGCCATCCCTGAGTCCAGGGAGAAAGAACCTTCAGCAATAAAACCTCGAGAGCACTGAGAACCTTAGCAGTTACTGACAATCCTCATCATCACCGCCCTCCTCCTCCTCATCAAGGTGCCTGGCACTGTGCTGAGCACTTAATAGCATGTATCTCCATAGTAAACTCACAACCATTTCATAAGATAAGCTAGTAGCCCCATTATAGAAAGATGGGGAAACTGGGGCTGGAGATGGCATGGATGATGCAGTTTGCCCAAGGTCATGCAGCTAATAAGCGGCACAGGCCCTGGTTGTGTCACCTCCCAGTGGTCTGAAAGGCCAGGGGAACTAGAGCTTAAGTGGGAGGTGTGATTGGGCCATGTTTTTAACATGGTGCCCTACCTCTCTGAAGGACTTGAAGTCAGGGAACAGCACCAACTCTGGAGTTCTGATTCCTGGGTTTATGTGCCAGCTCGACCACTTGCAGCTTGGAGATGTAACAAGTCATGGGGTGTGGCATAGTGCAGAGTCCACTCCCGTGGGTGGCCGGTGACTGCCCATCTCCCTCTCTCTTCCCTGGGGCAAGTCACTCAAGCTTTGAGGAACCTTCTTCCTTATCCCTGGCACAGGAGCCACCATCGCCTACCTCCCTGACAGCTGTGAGGCCCAGGTAAGATGACAAAAGCACTAGAAAGTGATAAGGTGAGGCAACAGTGTCTGCGTTGACCACTGCTGTTTTCCCGTGATGTCCTCTTTGAGTTTCATGCTGCCTTGGTTGCAGGAGCACCATTCCATCTGGTTTTCCAGAAGCAAGGTGTCTACACACGCTTCTGGGACACACACTACAGCAGTGTCCCCATCCCACAAATGCAGTGCCTGTGGCACAGCACACTGAGTTACCACACAGCTGGTGTCTACACATGCCACATCCTCTGCTCCTTCCTCTGCTCTGTCTCAGGAACACAGAACTACACATGCAGGCAAGCAAGTCTGTGACATGTCCACATGCAGCATGGCCTCCATGTCCTGACAGTGACCCATGTGAGGATGGCACACATGCCTGTGCCACTCACTCGGATGGCAGGTCACATGTCAGAATAAAGCAACAGCAAGAAGTTCCAGGTTTAACAGGGAAAAGACCACATCTTAAATTTTAATCCACTATTCAGCTTAAGATCCTTTGCTTATTAATACAGCATAAGTTGTATTTTCTAGCAATTATTTGAAAAGCTCTAGAAAAGGACATTTTCATATAATAAAAACTAGATTATGCTTTTTATACATACCAGGACTTGGTGTATTCTTTTTTATCCTTTTTTTAACTAAGCTCATTTATTTGAGGTGGGGAGAAACCTAGTAGCTTTTGTGTCAATAACAAACCACTGCTAGATTATTACAACTACCCTATTTCAATGTTGTCCTTCATTATTAGGAATAAAGGTATTTCTTATAGTCATCGAAAGTCCTTGCCATGCCATACCTTGAACTTTGCCAGTAATATTAAATTAAAGTGTCTGTTGCATAGTCAATTAAAGTTGGTCACAGAGACTCACATTTTCCACAATCTATCTGCTAGCACTGTCGATGCTTCTTGGCGCAGAAGCTGATTAGAGCCTTCTTCCTAAACTGGACAAATGATGACAAGGGCAGGCAGTGCAAGCAACCATTATGGAAAAACTTCACTGCTTTAAAGCATCTATAGGCAAAGAATAGATGATACAACAGAAAGAGACCACCAGAAGATGCTGACACCACCGATCTCTGCTTTGGTCTCTGCATCCCACACCTCCTGGACAAAGGGGGGACCCAAGCCTGAATCCTAAATGCTCTATGCCCACATGTAAGCCATTATGGGTAACTGTGCTTGAAATTCAATTCCACATCTGCTCTTCTGCAGCCTTTGGAAATCTGACGAATTTCTCTGACAATTGTTTGCAAAGGCCATAATCACAGGCAGCTGTAACTGGATCCCCAGCAAAACACCACATAACCCCAAGAGGCTTTCAGTCAAGCCTTACTTGGATTCCCCTCCCTTTTGCTGTCTTTAAAATTGCGCTGAGCCTTCAATTTGCAGAGAGAGCTGATTAGCATGAGAAGGCGGTGGCTAGGCCCAATCCTCCTCCAGCCACACAGTCATCTAAGCCTCTTCATCTCCCTCTGGCCTCTGGCCGTGGCCATGGCCTCCTGGCCCACCCTCAGAAAGAGGACTCGTGGCTCTGGAGGCAGCAATCTGAGCCAAGGGCAAGTAGGAGTTCTAGGACTGGTTCAGGCTCTCTCCCATGCCCCACCCCATGGCTCCAGAATCCCAGAAGAGGGCATGAGGATATACCCAGCTCAAAGTGGCCCAGAAAACAGATGTGTCGGCACTTGTCCAACTCTCATTTGGGCCACGTAGAATCTGTGTGTCTCAGGCTGGTCTGCCCTCTCTAATCAGAGGTGGCTGCTGGTCTGACATGGGACCTTGAGCAACTCCTTATGTCTGTCTCATATTTTAAAAAAAAAAATTGGTCGGGCTCAGTGGCTCAGCCTATAATCCCAAGACTTTGGGAAGCTGAGGCGAGTGGATTGCCTGAGCCCTTGGGTTCGAGACCAGCCAGGGCAACTTGGCGAGACCTCGTCTCTACAATAAGTCAAAAATTAGCCGGGAGTGGCAGCATGCGCCTGTAGTTCGGCTACTTGGAAGGCTGAGGCAGAAGGATCGCCAGAGCCCAGCAGGTCGACACTGGAATGGCTGTGAGTGTGCCACTGCACTCCAACCTGGGCAACGGAGTGAGACTCCAACGAAAAAAAAAAAAATTTAACAGCAGGCACTTCTTAAAAAGATTCCTAAACTGTTCTACCTTTCATGCTATACACACTCACAAGAATCCAGTGGGAAAGTTCTTGTGCCAATGAGGCCACATACTGATTTAGTAACTCCTGGCAAGTAACTCCTACTTTGGGAGTCTCAGTCTAATAATCTAGCGTCTAGCCAGCTCCAATCTTTACTTATGAGGAACAAATGCAACAGTGTATACAGAAGTTTTCTTCAGAGGTTGGAGCTTTGTAAAAACCTACGGTATTATTTATCCGTACCCTCACTTTACTCTTCCAAAGCCCTGAAACCAGACAGGCAGAGTTAATGAAAGTTACTTAGTTGCTCTCACCTCAGTGGTCTCATCTGTAAAGTGGGGATAACATAATGGTACCTAACACCATTAGTGTAAGGATTAAATGAGCAAATGTAATAATAGTGCCTGGCACAACAAGCGTTGCCTAATATTAGTTCTTCTTATTATTCATACTGAACCTTGCTTGTTTCATCAGGCTCCTTTCAAAATAAATTACCTTTTTCAAACCATTCAGCTTGAATGCACTAAGAAAAGGGAGGGACTAATAATATTGTTACATATCTAATCCTGCCAACCAACATGTGTGGCAGATTTTATTATCTCTTTTTTATGTGAAGTTCAGAAAGGTCAAGTGGTCGTCAGGGGCTGCCAGGATGCAAGTCAGCCCTGAAGGGTCAAACGATGCTTTCCACTGCACCCGGCTTCCACTTAGATATAAGGAGGGGAGTAATAAAAGCTTCCCTAAAAAACTCAAAAGTCATCTAATTTATACAGGCAATGTGGTTCAAAGGCAACAGTAAAAAGCCATGTTCAATTGACTGTGAGCAGTCAAGACTCAGTTCACAGGGCGCCTGCTCCTGCCTCCTTTCCCTGCCCCTCATCAACATGCACCCTCACCAACAAGTGAGTGAGACCCACAAGTACACCCACCACCCAGCACCAGCACTGGCTTACATTGGCATCCTCCAGTGACAGAGGCTGGGCCTGAAGTCTGGCTGGTGTCTGGACATGCCCAGCCTGGCACAGGACACAACACAGTCCAATAAATGCATGAATGGTGGCCATCCAGACGGTCCCGCTACACCAAGGACTGGTTCCTCTAACAATTACTGGAAGCTAAAAGGACCCAGAATTAAACCCAGCCCCTGCAGGCTGCCACTTTAGAACATGATCTATGTCACACGCAGGACCACATCTTGTAAAAGGCATTTCATTGGTCTGTGTAATATATCTAACTAAAATATATCCACATCACTATGAAGCTGCACCTGCCCACTGTGAATGGCTCCATGTCACATACAAATGCCTATACTTGAAAACACGTAGCTTTCCTGGAGCGAGCACCTCACGAGAGATCTTCCCCCCGCATTGGTCCAGAAAGACCCAGCCAGTAACAACAACAAAAATGGGCAACAGGATTAGAGGTATGTTAAAATGATCTACTTCCTACTTGACAAGCACCTGGCAAGGGTACAGATACAAACTTACATAAAGGCACTAATCTAGAACCTCAAGGCCACTTCACCTGCCTCTTGATTTTTTTTTTTTACATCAACTATATTGAAATCATTTTCTCCTCAAAATTCATACTGTTTAAGTAACTGATGAATACTAAAAATAAAATTTCTATCAAAGATAGTTTGGAAAAATATTATTCAATTTTTTTTCCAGTTTAGAACTGGGTCTTCCTTCTGAAAAAGTCACTGAAAAAATCACTGAGGCAGACAATTGCCTCTTGAAATTTAAGTGTAAATTTAAGTGTAAGTGGTTCACACCTGTAATCCCAGAACTTTGATAGAAGAATCCATTAGAGGCAGGAGTTCAAGACCAGCCTTGGCAACATAGCAAGATACTGCTTCTATTTACTAAAAAAAAAAATTTTAAACTCAAATTACTTAAGTATATAATGATTGGACAATTTTTTATTTATTTTTTTTGAGTCGGAGTCTCACGCTGTCACCCAGGCTGGAGTGCAGTGGTACACTCACAGCCACCCCAGTGTCAACCTGCTGGGCCTTCCAAGTAGGCGAAACTACAGGCACGTGCTACCACGCCCAGCAAATTTTTGATTTACTGTAGACACGAGGTCTCGCCAAGTTGCCCGGGCTAGTCTCAAACCTGTGGGCTCAGGTAATCTACTCACCCTGGTCTCCCAAAGTGCTGGGATTACAGGCTAAGCCACTGAGTCTGGCCGACAACTGTTTTTTAAACCATCAATAATGTTTACTCCTGGATTTAATAAAAGTCAGTATATTCTTGTTACAAAGGGTATTTTACATGGAATAAATTTACATGTCACTAATATTCATACAAAACCTAGATACAGTTACAGCATCTCTCTAGAAGATTTTTATTTAATAAACAATTAATACAGATTATGCCTTATATAACCTAACCACAGGTTTATAGTTAAGAATGCCTTTAATTCTATATAGGAATCTTTGGCCCTTTATACCTAGAGGTTTGGGTTTGTGACATTCCTGAGAAAATCAAACTGTTTATCAGTAAAAAATTAACCAAGTATGTATCAGTGCTAATCTGGTGACACATTCAGTGTGCTAGTTTGTCAAGGAACAGGAAAATCTAATTTACTATTTTTGTGTAATCTCCTCAGACATAATCCCTGTCTATTCAGAAAGCAACTCTCAGGATACACCCATGACATGGCATGGATGCATAAGTTTACAGAAAAAAACGAAGACCAGGACCTAACCCCCAAATGACCAAACTGTTTGTTCCCATGACCAAACAACAAATGAAATTCAAAAGAACAGGGAAAGTAGTTGACCTAAAGTGGCCTCACATTTTTCTCTCTGCAGCTTTGAAACAGTTTACAGTTTCCTTATCTTTATTAGGACATTTTCTTCATCAAATTAATGAGTCACTAAATAAAAGTCTTACTAAAATGTTTACATTTGAGAATAAACTATCTATTAAGGCTCTAGCAGAAAAGTCGAGTCATAATTTGCCATTGCTTTTCAATGAAATCATCTGGGAAAAGCAAGACAGAACAGTTGGGAAAAAGGAGGATGATAACATCAAATTCAGAGCAAATCCCCAGGCCAACTCAAAGAAAATGTTTGCAATCCTTTTCGTCCTGTAATCTTTATCATCATCATCCCTCTCCTCCTGCCTTTCTGGAGCATGTACTTTCTGACAACCATTAAATGACACATTCTTGTGGAATACCCAGCCTTGTTAAAATCAAGTTTTGTGCACGAGAAGAGGGGGAGGAAAAGTAGGGGAAAGCTTGTGTTGTAGGAACTGGAGAGAACAGAAAGGAAGCGTGTTAGTTGAGGCATCAAAAGCAAAACCGAGGCACAGTTAGAACACAGACAGAAAACACATAGAGGGTAACATATATGTACATGGCTCATGTCTTACGGTTCTCTGTGGGCACACGGAACTGGCATAAACCATAAACATGCGGTTGACAGGTCTGAGAGCTGGTTCCCAACGGGATGCACAACTGAGGACCAGCACCGGAGGGCCATGCACTGTCCACTGCATCTGCAAAGCTTCTGGGAAGCTGTGCTCCCTTCCAATCATTTCCATGTGGGGGTCTTTTTACAGTGGTTGAGAACACATACTCCTCAATTAGCAAATGGTACAATAGTCTTTTAACAAGCAACAGAATCTACAGCGAAAGGCCAAAGGGAAGTGGGATGTGTGGCAGCAAAATCCAGCCAGGGAACACTGGGAGAGGCCAGCAGTGCCCAGAAGATGGCAAGGCATTTTGTTCCAACAGCTCAGAAAGACAGAGAGCACCTCCCTCAGAGGATGGGAGGATGAATGTCCCAGACCATGAGGAAGCCTCTCAGGTCCACAGCAAACTCTGTGGAGGGAATTCTGACCTCTAGAAGCACCAAAAGGTCAGGGTTCATCAGGGTTTGTCTCCTGTGCGGTAAACTGTACACGTCTCTGCCCTGTGGGGAGTGGAGTTCTTTTTCCCTTCTTCTCAATCAAAGTGTCATGATTATGTACCAAACTGGCCCTTCCTGAACATCTCTTGTTTTCCTCACTTCAACCTTCATCTACCAAAAGTCCTGCCTGATCACTCCTCGGTGAAAAATCCAGGTACACACATGCCACACTCAGTCGAATCACTCCTGGCCATTCATGTGGTTCTCCTTTCTGAATTTTAAAAAAGATTCAGAATGGAGAGGTATTGTTTCTCAGGCGGCTACAGGATGTCAGTGTCGGGTTTGCAAGATAGAAGTGCTCTGGAGATGGATGGCAGCAATGGCCACCAACAGTGTGACAGTACTTACTGATACTGATCTGTACAGTTACAAAGTTAGGCTGGCATATTTTATGTTACGTGTATTTTATCACAATTAAAACAAAAACAAAAACCAGCGTGCAGTTCTGTCACCTGGTTTTGGCAATCTGCACATTGTATCTATCACTGAAGGTTTGAGTGGCCATTCCACAGCAGTGCTGGGTCACCCCAGTGCTGACCTTCACCTGGGGACTGAAGGAGATGCCCACCACTCCTGCCCAAAGGACACCTGACTCACTTCTCATACTCGTGGGAATCAGAAGAGAAAGATTTCACTGCCCTGAAGTAAGACCTCCAGGTTCCTGGAATTAAAGAAGAAGAACTCAAGTCAAAGATGTCCAGGGATGTCTTTCTACCTCGTGGTTTTCAGTTGAGGGGGTGCTTCTCCCAGACACCTCTCCCTCCACTCACTCAAAACAGTATCATTTTCATCATATAAAGATGCTGTGAAAAAATGTTCTACAAGGTCCTTGCAGACCTGGTCCCTTCCTCCAGGAGGTCACAGTTTAGGACATACCATTGTGGCATACCAGTTGAGGCATGTGGGCAACAGGCTAGCATACTAACCAGTATGTGAATGGTCAGTGATGCATTTAACACGTGTGAGGTGAGGAGGACACACACATATGGGGAAAGTGACAGACCAGAGGCTGGAGGGAGAAGCATGCTGAAGAACCCAAGAGCACCCAAGAGCTCCACAGAGCCTACAGGGTAAGGACAGCCCAGGTGGCTCTGAAGGCCTCGTGCACACACAGGCAGGTGTGGTCTGGGGTGGAGAGGGCATGGGGGGGAGGGTATCTCATTCCTACTCGTCATCAAGACAATATACAGAAACAGCAAATACCTGCAGTGTGCTCATGACTCTCCTAAGGCTTCACAGACAGGAACACATCTAAGCCTCACGACCACAGGTAATATGTTGCCCACTGACAGAGAAAGCAAGACATAAAAAGCCTGAGTTCCAGAGCTGGCACGTGTGGGAGCCAGGCAGCCTTCCTAGCTCTTGGCCGTTGTTACACAATCCTGCTACTCTGAAAAAAATGGCTGTCTGTACATCACTAGACAAGCAGAGAGGCCCAAGACATTCAGCATCATGCAGCATGTGAACTCTGCTCTCATTGTTTTTAGGGGGAGAGGCAGTACAGCTGGGCAGACACATCCTTCGATTCAAGTCAACTTGGGCAAGATGTCAGCTCTTTCAGCTACTTGCTATGTGGCCTTGGGTGTGTGAATTAACCTTCCTGAATATGGGCTATTCGCTGCATCTGTAATATACACTGTCTAGTGTATCTGTGGGGATTAAATCAAGTTCCTGGCACATATACAATAAATAGAAGCAATTATTCACTCAGGTGAAAGCTCTCCAGAAAAGCATCTGACACACAGCCACCACCTAACAAACTAATCAAAATCCCATAATAAAGTAATAATGACTGTAAGTTTAAACTGGCATGCAATAGCCAGTTCATAGCCAGAGCCCTACAAATCTTGAACAGTTGCTTTACCACACTGTTTGGGTAGGGATTCTATAATTTTTCCTAAGTGCTCTCCTGGGATAGTTAAGAAGCAAGACACAAGAAAGAGAAAAGGGACAAATGTATAAGTTAGCAGAATGTTTTGCTTGAAAATATAGTACAAAAGTTAAAGATTAAAAAAATTGACATTTCATAATAGTCTTTGTTTGACTTTAGAAAGCCAAACTTTCTATAATTACTAAATCACATGTAAAATGGACACAGCCTCCATTGACCAAAGAAAGGATATAAATTGCACATCACATCTTTACTCAGAGAGAATCCATCTGACATGGTTAGCCTTCTGAGAGAGTGATAGTACCCTGTTATTTCCTCAGAATGAAGCTTGGTGACCAGCCCTGGCTGGTCCAGCCTCAGGGTAGACAGCTACCTCTCAAGGACCAGACAGCAAACTTCATACCCATTGTGTTTTGAACTCACATTCAAGAATGTAAAAATAATACTGGGAACTCCAAAAGGGAGGGAGGGGAATGAGGGTTGAAAGATTACCTATCAGGTACAATGTTCAGTATTTGGGTAATGGGTGCACTAGAATCCCAATTCCCACCATGAGTACATGTCCACCCATGTAACAAATGTGGATGTGTACTCCCGAATCTAAAATTTTTTTTGTAACAGATGACTGGATTAAAATGTGGTATAGATACACCATGGAATACTACCTGCCAGGAAAAAGAATGAAATCATGTCTTCTGCAGCAACATGGATGGAGTTAGAGGCTATTATCCTAAGTGAGATGACTGAGAAACAGAAAACCAAACACCACATCGTTCTCACTTATAAATGGGAGCTAATGGCCAGGCTCGGTGGCTCAGCCTGTAATCCTGTGCTTTGGGAGGCCGAGGTGAGTGAATTGCCTGAGCCTGCGGGTTCAAGACCCGCCTGGGCAACTTGGCGAGACTTCATCTCTACAATAAATCAAAAATTAGCCAGGCGTGGTAGTGCGCACCTGTAGTTCCAGCTACTTGGAAGGCTGAGGCCGGAAGGATCGCCGGAGCCCAGCAGGTAGAGGCTGCGGTGGCTGGGAGCGTGCCACTGCCCTCCAGCCTGGGCAACAGAGTGAGACTCCAACTCAAAAAATAAATAAATAAATGAGAGCTAAATACTCAAGGGCACACAGAGCAAAAAAATAGACACTGGAGACGTCAAAAGATGGAAGGGTCATGGGGTGAGGGATGAAATACTACCTACTGGGTACAATGGACATTATTTGGGGGATGGTACACTAACAGCCCCGACTTCAACACTACGCAATATATCCATGCAACAAAACTGCACTTATATCCTCTAAATCTATAATTTTAAACATTTTTTAAAAGAATGTTTATTGCTTGGGGAAAAAAGAAGAATGTAAAAATAACTAGCCATGTCATTTAAACATGCACTGATGGACATTTTCCAGGATTGCGTCACACCAGGATCTAAGGTAAGACAACAAGGCAGACAGGCCATGTGCAGACACCCCGCCTCTGGTCAGAACGCAGGGATTCTCCTTCCTGGAGACAGACTGTATTTTTACAACAGGCTTTTCTATTTTCCTTACAGATTGCTTCAACTAGAACCGCACAAACCAAACATCTGAAATAATGAGTCAACTATTGGCTGGAATCCGAAGCACCAGGTCAAACGCAGTTTAAGCCACGTCAGTGCTGAAAGGCAATCCTCATGCAGGGAGTGGACAGATTCCTGCCACCTAAACACAAGCCCTTTCCACTATAGTGGGCAGTGTCCTGATGGTAGGAGGACAGTAACTGGAGCACCTGTGCTACTCCTCTCCAAACCCCTCTCTCTGGGGCAGATTCCCGACAGTGAAAAGCCAGAAAGGAAAAATCCGAGCTCACAGCCTTTCTTCCTACAAGCACTCTGGTAAAGGGGAGTCTGAGAGAAAGGGGGTTTAAATGAACAATAATGGTATTACGGAATATTACTTTTGTTTGTGGATTTAAGTTAAATTTGTTCATGATTTGATTAGATATGAAAGTTAAAACATTCTTTTATTAGTTACAAAAAAAAAAAGCAGCCCTCTCTCCAGCTATTGTCCTGGACTGGACTGAAGAAATGAATTATAAAATGTATAATAAATTATAAGCAACCTTCATGACATCTAAATTATACATTTCCTCTTTCCCCTCTCTCACAATATCATTATAATATCTACAATTAAAGTCAAATACTACTTGAAATTGAATTGAAAAGATGCACGCTACAAGATTACTTCTTAAAATGGAAGGAGAGAGAGTTCTCATCCCAAAGACTGCCTTCGAGGAAACACAAGCCTGCTTAGGATGACATAGCTCCACATCTCATGGAAGTGAGCAGCTGCTCAGTGAGGGGTCAACTCTGATGAATAAATGCATGACACATGCAGGCATGAACAAATTAATGAGCATTTGAATGGAACAGCCCTGGGGTCACAAAGTACCAAGAATATTTTCCATGAGTCTCACAGTGTCCAGATTTCCTTAACCTGAGTCTGGTTCACTTCCTCTAAAGCACACCTGACATGTGATAAAGAGAAACATGGTACAAATTATTGACCTTCCTTGGGCAATCCTCATAACTCTTGCCTAATCATCCCAACTCCACTTAGGAGTGAAGGTGGCATGTGACTGTCTGAGACCATCTACTTACAGTCATGTCTGACCTGTCCCAAAGTCAGGCCCACCACAGTCCCAGAACCCAGCTAGGAACCCAGAATGAAAAGGAGAATGTGAACAAGGAAATGCTGTCCAAAGCAAGTCACATTCTGATGCTCGTAGAGAATCATTTACAAATAAAATTCCAGGAGACGTGAATTCTTCCTCTGATGACAATGCTGACTGACAATTTCTTCTGCTCCCAAATTTTTGCCTTCTTCCCATTCAACCACAGATGTTAAGTGACTCTAGGGTGTCCATGTTTCACAGTCTATACATTCACATGAAACTAAAATTTAAACATTTAAAAAGAAATTCAATTTGCAATTACTGACTAAATAAGCAGAAGAGTAATATTTAACACACCAAATGATAATCTTGGGAGCAAAGCAAACTGCCGAGTTGGTTCTCAGCAATCTCACCTGTGGGACTTCCAACTCATGATGACCTAGCACCAACCCCAGAGAGCCAGGCAAAAGGGCTAGGGCAGAGTGGAAGCAGCTCATCCCTGCTGGCTTTGCATCTCAATGGCCTCAGGGACACCATGTCTCTTTCCCAAGTTTCCTCACAGGACCCTCTAAAATGGGGCATTGCATCAAATAATAATCTAAGTCTTTCCAGTTTTTTCCACTTTCTCCCCATTTCAGAGTTTTTTTTGGTTGGGGGGGGGTTCTACCTAGGAAACTAACAGAAGTTTTTTCAGTTTTTTTCTCAAACCCAGTTTTTTCCATTTAGGAAACTTGACATGTTTGTGTGAGACAGAGGCAAGAAAAAAACGGAGACAAATATACCACAGCATATCCAGAGCAGACCGATTAAACATGAGTTGTGTGGGGGAGCAGAACTGGAGGGGTAGACTAGGGGTGACTGAAAAGAAGCTTGGAAATTCAGAAACCTCTGAGACCCAACACTTCCTTTTTTTTTTTTAAGGTACAGAACAAGAGAAAACTTGGGAAGGAGAAAGAAGTGAAGTAAGGGATAATAAGTGAGTTCAACGGTATTCAATGGACATTTATCACATTTACATTACGGTATATTATAGGAATAAGAAGGGACTTAAGTGAAGAACTCAAGGGATCTGTGATGGAATTCAGTGCTTCTCATACTTGTTAAAAATATAAACACCCTTTTCCCAAACATAATAAACCAATTTCCAGGACGCAGAGCCTAGAAATGTTTTTGATACTCACCACAATTTGACAACCAAAAACTAAATAACATCGAAGCCAAGATTTGAATAATGCAGTTAATACATCAGCACCTTTAAGCAACCCTGACTTAGTTATAAAGAAAAAATACAGGTTAAGGCTGGGATTCCCACACCCTGTGCCATGGTGCCCTGAAGAGCCCCAGTGAACTCCCAGGAGCACCAAGGGTCATTCCAATTGTTCAAGGAAGACATAGCAAAGTGCTGAACACAGTACAAACTACTGAACACAGTACAAACTACTAGTTCAAGTTCATTCTCAGTTAGATTGCATTGCATTCCTTTAGATGACATCATCTCTTTGTGAAACTGGGTTTTTTGCAACTGCTATGATAATAAATCAGCCAAGTACCATTTGAAAATCAACACGGAGCAGGAAACGAGGGTGGGACTGTCCAACCTCATCCCGAGGTTTGAGAAGCCGTGCAGTGTCCAACAGGCAGATACAGCTCACCAGGAAAGGATGGCAGTTATTCAAGAGTAAGATAAGTTCTAAAACTTTATAAAGAGAAAAGCATGCTTTCTTTCAATTTACATATACTATTTTTTCAGATGGTACCAAGGTTGTTTGTATGTATCTACTTAATAAACAAAACTATTAGACACTTATTTAGAAAGAATTATCTAGACACTTAGAACATCATGAACAGAGAAGTGTGGAATCTTCCGGGTCAAGACAACCTTACAATGAGATTATTTTACAGCACAACAACTTGATTCACTCTATCAAAAGAGACCTAAGTTCTAGAATACTGCTTTTCAAAGAATCTGAAATGAGAACAACAAATAGTCAGGATTGTATATCCGCTGATTAGTCAGTAACTTCATGAATTATTTTCTTCCAGTTTTGTATCAAATAACAATCCAAAGTAGACATGTATAGGATGTATTACCCTGTCTTCATAGTAGCACTATGACATTTGCGCAAAGACTTCAAACATGGGTCTTGTTTATTTCACAAAATTTGAATATACAGTAATTTCAGTAACAAACTTGTGAGATAATCCAAGTCCAGTTATCCCTGGTTTTCAAGCACCAGGCCCAGGCAACGCTCAGTTCACTGCATCTGCTGGTCTGCCCAGGGCTACTCACCCCCAGCCCTTGGGTGGCACGGCCACACTGTTACACTGCATCATTCCCTTGTTCTCCCAGATGTTATGGACACAGTTGTATGTTCTCAATTAACATAAATTGGATTTTGTTAGGGACTTCCACAATTCCTAGAGATAAAAACTTCCCAAGATTGAAAGCCAAGAGTAAACTCTATTTCTACCATGTAGAACTTTATCAGTGGAGAGACACAGGCCCTGCTTGCCAGATCAGCAATTAAATGAGTAACTATCAAGGCTTACTGCTTCGCCTTGGAATTTTGCCCAGTTGCAACTTGGTACAGTTACTGGTATACAATGGGAGAGACATCCTTCTGCATGTGTAGCTGCTACAGTCATTCTGAGTGCTTCCCGTCCCTTAAAATCTGAGATCTTTCCAACTGTCTCCCAAATTACTTGCAGTTTCTGGAGATCTCTTTAGAAAGTGCCTGAAGAGGCAAAATTGTTGAAGTGACCATTCAGAGTCAGCACTCTGACTAAAAGAAAATTTTATGTGAACAAACAAATCTTAATTGTGACTTTTTTAGCAATTTATCGCTTGCTTAGGTTAATAGTGACCAATCAATATACCCTTCAGAAAGAACAATTGCACAGGGAAGCAGAGGTGATCAAATAAAGGGAGTTTATTCATGGTGAACACTATTTTGAAAGACTAAAGTTGACAACATTGCATCTACCAAACTCCTAAATACTTTTGAAAAATTTCAAAGTGAGTTTCTTTACTTAAGATGAATCTTTCAAGTCAAAAAACTTACAGATCTAATCTTGCCAAGTAAGCCAACTAGATTCCAGTTCTAACAAGAGCTCTGTTATTTCACGCTCTTCTCCCAATAAGTAGCCACACCAAAGTTTCAGAGTAAGGGTCAATCAGTAAATTCTTCAGTTTAGCGTTGTCAGTGATGAAAAGAGAAATTAAAATTATAAGCTGGGTCAAAAAACAATTTCTCTACATTCTTAATTTTAAAAATTAAAGAATAAAGCTTTCAGAGAGATAAATGATGAAGAATGCAGACAATATAATTAACGCCCTCAAAGAGATATGACTAAGAAAACGCTAAGGAGGAAGTTGGTAACTAAAGTAAATGTTCTGACTGAGAAAATACTTTCCTCAGTGAAACATAAATAGCAGACGACCAGGACAACATTTTATTTTGGCCTGTGTCTGAACTCAAATTAGCCGTTTAAAAAAAAAAAGTTAACAAACTCCAAAAATACTAGAAAGTAAAAGAAAATCTCACTTAATCTACTCAACACTTGACCAGCAAGCATGTCTGCCCCAGCCCCAGTCAGAATGACCCTTCAGGCCTCGAGGGCACCCAAATTCCAAAGATCAAATAACCACAGGCAGGGAAGCCTCAGAGGAAAAACTGTGAAAATGCACTTAAGCAGAACAACTCCTACCATTTGGCCTAGTGATGAAAGGAGGAATGAGGTGTCACTGAGGATGATAAATATTTAGACCCTTGACTTCTCTATGAGGATAAAGTAACAGAACAAATGTCTTTTCTTGAAGGGGTGATATGGTTTGCCTTGAGACCTACTAAGCTGAGATGATTCTGCCGTGTTCCACAACTGAGAAGGCAGGTCCCAGAGCCAATGGTATCAAGAACCCAGAATCATGGATCACTCACTGAAATCACCGACTTCCTCAACTCGGGGCAAGTTCTCACTAACAATGTGAATGATTCTCACGTCTGTAAGTGATTCATGTTGAAGGATCCCTGTGAGTTGGGCAGACTCTCCCAAAGGGATATATTTATACTTTAAGAACAAACTCATAAGGCGTAAATCTATAAGACTATGAACCATGTCTGTATAGCAAATTTATACCATCAGTGAATTTGACAGCACTAGTTGGGGAAAAAAAATCAATCCAACTCCTCATATGTATTCCCTGTGGCTGGGCTGAACCTTGTTAGTTGCATTGGCTACACTCTGGTCAGGCCATTTGCAAATGTTCTGGAGAAACAAGGGAAGACAGAGAGATGGAAGGACACTCCTTCTCCAACGTTCAGTCTGCTCATGGGAAAGCCATTTCCCTCAGATTCTGAGTTCAGCAGCAGTGGAAACACAGCTGTGGTCACTACATCCTTAGTCAAACTCTGCTCAACCGTCATTAATGTTGCTGTCAATATGAAGGTGCTCGTGTGTGGGGGAATGTCTCGTAAAATCAAAAAATTAAAACTGTCTTTTAAAAATATATTAATGTGGATGAAATTAGACTCCCCCCCAACACTCATGAAATATGGTACCACATTTAAAACAGGCTCGTCTAAAAAGTAAGGCGTATTTCATGTACTCTGGAGAATGACAAATCATTGATTCAAAAGTGCACATAGGGTTAAAGGAGAAAATGACGAAAAGAAGAAAAAGGGAAAAAATTAAGGCCAAATCGTGGTGATACTTCTTTGACTTTTTACAATTAGCTGGTCGGAGGGCAGAAAGAGGTCTTGATTTCTGTTAATGTCCCAGGAGAGTGAAAGGTGTGACACTTACAAAACCCAAACAACTTAAAATTCTTATCCATCAGCTTCTCTAAAGTCATTTAGAGATTAAGTGAATGAAATATAGGATAAAGAAACACATTCTTCTCAAAGTCTCCTTTTTTTTTTTTTGAGTTGGAATCTCACTCTGTCGTCCAGACTGGAGTGCAGTGGCCGCTCCCAGCCACCGCAGCCTCGACCTGCTGGGCTCCAGCGATCCTTCCGCCTCAGCCTTCCAAGTAGCCAGAACTACAGGCAT
>CAUYQG010275242.1:0-11161 GCA_963574415.1 Tarsius wallacei | reverse complement strand
GTTATGACTATTGAATTTTATTCCAAAGGCAATGGCGAACCATTCACCATTATTTAGTACTATTTTTTCACATGTTCATCACTGAAATTAGTTATCCTCAATCTTACCATCGTGACAAAATCATTTTTAACATTTTGATGTTTCTTTTTAGTCGTTTTCCTAAATAGATATATGCATATATTTGCACATGCAGACAGACACCTGTACACATTTGTATAAAATTGTAGGTATCTCTCTTTTTTTGTTTTTTGAGTTGGAGTCTCACTCTGTCACCCAGACGAGTGCAGTGGCCGCTCCCGGCCACCGCAGCCTCCACCTGCTGGGTTCCAACGATCCATCCGCCTCAGTCTTCCAAGTAGCCAGAACTACAGGCGCGCGCTACCATGCCCAGCTAATTTTTTATTTTATTGTAGAGACAAGGCCTCACCAAGTTGTCTGGACTGGTCTTGAACCCACGGGTTCAGACAATCCACTCACCTCGGCCTCCCAAAGTGCTAGGATAACAGGCTGAGCCACCGAACCCAGTCTCACTTTTTTTTTTAAGTTTAATTGGTGAACAGCTTTATTGAACTATAGCTTACATATCACACGATTCACCCATTTAAGTGTACAATTCAGTGGTTTTTAGTATATTTGGAGTTGTGCAGCCATCATCACAATTTTAGAACATTTCCATCACCCCAAAGAAAAGCCCTGTACCTATTAGCAATAACTCCCCATTTCTCCTCAAGCCTCTCCCTGCCAGCCGTAGGCAACCACTAGTTAATCTTCTTTCTGTTTCGATAGATTTGCCTATTCTCGACATTTTAATATAAGTATAGGCATACAGTTCTTTGTGACTGACTTCTTTTACTAAGCATGATGTTTTCAAAGTTCATCCAGGTTCTAAGCACATATCTTTGAAAGTGGTAGTAAACTTGGAAATTGTCCTAGGTTTGGTGCCATTGTAAAGTTTCTGACTGGTCTGGGAGATAACTTCTGCACTGTCTTGGATCTAAGAAAATGTTAACTTTATCATAGCACCAGAGATGAGCAGAGAAATATCTGCACTGTCACAGAAAATGCAAGTTTTGGGGAGATGGACTCCTGACTTGGGAGGGTGTTTTCAAAGAGAAGTTTGCTAGTTGAAGTGACACTTCCCATGTTACCTATTGTTTTCAGATTTAAGATTCAGTTCAAGATCCATGTACTGAGTATCTAAAACAGACTAGGATCTCTCCTAGACTATGCTATTGTAGAGGACTATGAGAATAATCTCAGCCCCAGGGGAAAGAAAAAAAGGTGACCTTTTAGCAAAGATGAACTGGCTCAAAAATCTTGAGTTTGGATCTGCATTGACATGCAACTAAGCCAGGCCTGGGCTTGCTTCTGGACAGGGACTCAGTTGTTTGGATGGGCTCCTGTTCTGCCAGGCATACATTCCTCTTCCACATAAAATGTTCGTGTTGTCAAGAAGGTGGTCTCGTTGTAGGTCTGTCCCGACAAGGCAGGGGAACATGTTAACTTGTGTTAAACTCAAAGCTAATTGCAGGCTCCAGAAATGATCATCGTTTACTGGGATCTGCCTTTGTTTTTCAACTTTTTGTTTTAAATATTTGAGAAACATTTACCTGCAGACAAATTATATCAGCTTTTTAATCTTCTAAATAGACAAATTACTCCACTGCACATCTGCAGAGCATTGCAAGGTGACAAAATGCCCATCTGTGCCCCATGACAGGCTCTTTTTTATCCCCAACAGTCCCGTGAGCTAGCCACGTTGCCAGCTCTGTTTAACAGGTGAGAAACCAAGACTCCTTGGCTGAGAGTCCCTGTATAGTAAGTGGCAGACTCTGAACTAGAATTCAATTTTTTTGTTTGCAAAACACCCAGGACCCATTATCATTCCTGGTACCCAGGGTATGTTCCCATTTAGGACCAGTGAAACTCACAAGCTAGGGAATTACTTGGAAAAATAATATCACTACTTGAGGTGCCTTTGTTTTTTGTGGCCCCTAGACAAACATCCCCAACTGTAAAGGAGAGGGTTTCCAGACCCAGAGAAGCTGCCTTGAACATAGATTTGGTTTGCTTCTATAGTTCAGAGAAACAATAAAATGGATAAAATTACCATGTGGCTTATGAGAGAATGAATTAGCATTCCTTGCTGGTGAGGCCCATCATTCTCTTCTGTTCCCCATGTTCTTCCCCTCTCTACCATGTGTCCTGCCTTGACTGCTCCCAGACTTGTCTGGCCCTCAGGAACTCTTACTCAGAGGACTTGGCCTAGACCGCAGGACCTCTCAGTGTCTACTGCGTCGGCATGCCATTTTCTCCTTCTCATGCCCCATGGCTGCCTTCCAAATGTGCTGCTTCTCAGAAGCTCGGGTTCCCAAGTTCACTGCATTCACTGGTTTGGATTGGCACATTGTCCAGCCCCTTTTCTTCCCCTATTCTCTTGCACTGTTGCCCTTGACTTATCAATGGGGAAAATTGTGGACATCAAGGGTCACACTTAACTGTGAGCTACTTATCAAGTTTTAAATAGATCTGTGAATATAGCTGATCTTCAATTAAAGGAGACCAGCTCATTTGTATGCAATCACCTATCCATGTGTGGACTCGTCCATCTATCATCTACCTGTGCATGGAATCTGATAACCTGCTTGTGCCTGACACCGTGTTAAGAGGTGATGTATAAAAGTGAGGAAGACAGTTCTGATTCTTACCTCTAGGAGGAGAGACGCCCCCATACCACAATAGAATGAGACATACTTCAATCAGAAAACTGTAGGGTACGCATTCAACTGACAATTGCCTTGGAAGAGGAGTGTGCTTACACCTCTGAGTGTAGCTGCGTTCCTGCTTCTGTATAAGGTAAACCCACTGAAAATTATATTCGGGAAAGAGAAAGAAATTTCTTTAGCTCAGCATTTTCTTACTGAATAGTGATGTGTTAGCTCCTAGTGGAAGCCCATGTTGGTGACTTCAAAAGGGCTCGTTTTAACTTTGATAGGTGTGTAAATCAGCACTGGCTGACAGTAGAAGAAGGAAGTAGAATTGGTTTATTTACTGGACTGAAATTAGGACATTTGGGATCTAGTTTCATTGTTGCCACTAACTTCTCTGGGATCTTGGGCAAGTCTCCTTTACCTTATTCTGCCTCTGTGTGTTCGTTTTAAAATACTGATTATACATGGTTTCATAGTTCACAACGTATATGGATGTGAACATGCATGGGAATGTTCTTATAAATGTAGATCAGTGGAAGATGTGCACTTGACTGAATCTTCTGGCAAATGGTCCATGCTCAGAGATGTGTTCAGGGCTGTTACGACCAGCAGACTTGTTGCTTCAGTTAGGGTGACATATGCCTGGTTTACCCGGGATAGTCCTGATTAATGCTTAAAATCCTGAGTATTAAAACTGATGTCTTTTATTCTCAAGACTGTCTTGGTTTAGAAGATAAATCATGTAGTCTTCTTACAAATAGAGGACATGACCTAAGCAGAACGGTAACCTCTGTCTAAGTGACAACGAGTTCTGCCATTATTTTTCATGTTCGTCAGATGCTGATTGTCAGAGTGGGGCCAGCACCAGCCATGAAGATCAGTGCTTGAGACTGCATAGCTTAGGTCAGAGGCGAGCAGCTGCTGTCTAGGGCAGCAGCCCTTCTCACCATGAAGGAGGACTCTGCAGTTGACTTAGAATGTCTCCAAATGGGCTAACTAGTGAGGTTGTTCCCAGAAAGCTGGGTCTATTTAAGGAAGGAGAGATTTTCACATGGGGCCACACCTGTCTTCTCCCCTCTCCAGCCTTGGCTGTATAGTTACAGGGCACGTGCTGATGCATGCAGATCGATACTGCCCGGAGGTGGAGTAACATGTTGGGATTGCTCCATGGTGCCAATGCACTGATTGATGGAAGTGGGTGGGTTGGGTGGGAAGCGGAAGGTGTCTTCTTCCATCCCCTCCCTCTTCTCCCCAGGCTGACCAAGCAAGAGCAAAAGGAAATTAGTAGATGGTCCTTGGTGCCTGAGGCCCTTGACATCTGTCAAATGTGAAAGGTATAGTTTGTGTCCCTTGAGGCACTTGTTGCTTTCTGAGGTGCACTGGACACATCCTTAGAACTTGATTGGAGGAAGGAACTTGAGGTGCTCTTGGCCCTTTATCTGTGGAAATCCGCCAAGCTAGCTCCTATTTGAAAACAAAGTTTGGAGTTTTGGAAGCTAGGATTCAGTCAGCACAATTTGGCATTGCCTGGAGTTGGAAGGGGTACAGGTCTTGGAGTGCCAGTGTCTGGGTTGTAACTTTGGCTTCGCCACAGACCCACTCTGTGGCTTTGAGCAAGTTGTGCTTCCTCCATAGACCTGCTTTTCCATCTGCAAATTGGGGTTAATTCTTACACCCATAATTTTATACTGCCTCATCTATCCTTCACTCAGGAGGTTAACGAGCTTTGCAAATTTACAGTGTTACTTTATTTATTCATGTGGCAGCACATGGAGTGTGCCAGGAATTCAGCTGTGACTGTGACAATCATAACCTTGGCTCTCATGGCACTACTGTTTCATGAGAAGGGATTAATGGTGAATCAGTCAATACATGGGCAAATAAAATAGTTGGATACCATGTTCGGTGGCATGCAGAAAACATACAGGTTCCAAAATAGAAAAGAATATACTTGAGTGATGAAAGGGGGTATTTTTTAGGTGAGGTGATCAGAGGAGCTTTATCCCTGAGGTAGCCTTTACACTGAGACCTGAGCATGAGGGGACAGGTATGCAGAGTTGCAGAAACATGTTCCAGAAAGAGGGACACATGGTGAGTCCCATTGCATGTCTGGCATGTGGATTACAAAACTTCCTTACAAGGGTCACAGGGGACAGCCTGTACCCACTGGGCTGTGAGTTAACTCCATCTCCAACACAAAGAACCAAGTGGAAAAAGCAAGATGTAGAAAAGGTGCCTAACTTACTATCACCTATATAAAAAAGAGAATGCCTGTATATTCATATATGCGTGTACATTTGCAGCTATCTCTAGACGGCTATACCAGAAATGGATGGTTATAGCTGAGAAGGGAGTCTTGGGGGCTGGGATAAAAGGGAGACTCTTTTTAACTACATACCTATTTTTACTCTTTGATTTTTTTTTTTTACCACATGCATATATTACTTTAGAATAAACTCAATTATTTAAAAATATGTATACTTATTTAAAGCAAATGTCTGTAGGCCATTTGGTAACAAAAGTAAGACAGATATGTGGGGGGTGGTATGTGAAATCTTCCAGGTGCCAGGAAAACAAGCCTGGTCTGGAATCGAGAATGGGCCTGGAGCCAGCTCCAGCGTGGAGAGCCCAAGAGAAGGGGGGGCACAGTGACACATTCGTTCACACACGCACAGACATATTTCTGTGACCTGTCTTCTCGCCGCCTATGACAGGGGTGTCCATTTCCCCTGTCTGATATTTCTACCTAAACTGACAGGATGTGTTTCTTTGGGCATGATAACCACAACCCCAAGCCTCATATCTGTGCTCACTTTTAGTATAATTATTTATGTGCACGGTCAATTCTCTTACAAGGTCATACTCCCAGGTTTCCTAGCACAGAGCCGCGTGCGTCATGCCCTAGCAGTACTTCAGTAAGTGTGGAATATATATAACAAGCATTCACCTTGTCCTGATACATTGTTTATCATTCCTCTTCTATGTCCTTTTCAGGATAGTGGAGATATTGATAGCAATAACTTTCTAATAAGTCTATAGAAAGCCAATTGAATGATTACAGAATGAGGTGTTGAAGTTAATTTAATTTTCTGTTTTACTGTCTGGTTTCTTCTTTTCTGTGGTTGAAGTTCTTAAAATATACCTATGTTGACTTTCCTGCCTAATGCTTCAGCTACTTGAAGTCCTCCTCTCTCTAGAACAGAGCTGAATAAAAGGAGAAGATTAATGAATAGTCCAAATGGTCCCAGGTTTATTTATTTATTTATTTTGAGTTGGAGTTTCACTCTGTTGCCCAGGCCGGAGTGCGGTGGCATGCTCCCTGTTACCGCAGCCTCGACATGCTGGGCTCAGGAAATCCTTCCACCTCAGCCTTCCAAGTAGCCGGGACTACAGGTGCGTGTTACCATGCCTGGCTAATTTTGTGATTTATGGTAGAGACGAGGTCTCACCATGTTTCCCAGGCTGGTCTAGAACCCGCAAGCTCAGGCACCAGCCTCCCAAAGCGCTGGGATTATAGGCTTGAACTACTGTGCCCAACCGGTCCCAGGTTTATTATGTAACAATACTTTAATTCTTACTCATGTAGAAATTGCTTTCTCTGAGCTTATTCTCACTTTGTCCATAATTTTATTAAGTAGACTTTTCTAATTTATATGGCTACAGAAACTGAGGCTAGAGGAATAGGAAAAGACAGATACTTTTATAACTGCCTAATAGTATAAAAAAGACATGAGAAGCAGAGACCTGATATCAAGAAACATAGGTTGGGGAATGGGCTAGTATGAGGGCAAGAGAGGTCTGTGCTCTCTAGACACTACAGTGATGAATACGCAATTATTCCCAATCTTCAGTGTAAGTTATGACCTAAGTCTTCTTTTGAAAGAAGACAGAAACCAAACAATAAATTTTAGAAAGTCTTTTTGATCAGAAATAGTTAAAATTTTAAAATGTTATGGTGCAGAGAGTATTTTCTTAACATGATAAAGAACATTTGTCTAAGCTAACAGTCAACATTTTAGAAAGTAGGAAAACAATAGAGACATTTTCATTAAAACTCACAATATGTTAGAATGTAGTCCCCTCTCCCAACCTTCCCAACCTTACTGCTTAATACCATTTTATGCAATAAGGCATGAAACCAGGAAAAAAAGCCATAGCTATTGAAAAGAAGAAAAAAATTATCATTATTTAAAAACTGTATAGTTATCTTCCAAGAAAACTTAAGACACATCAATAGATCTATTATTAGAACTATTAAGAGTTCAGTAAGGTGACTGGGCACATAAATGCTTTAGATGCTATAGCTTTGTATGCTATGCATCAATAATAGCCAGTTGGAAAAGTATTCACTATGAATGATCCCATTTTAGCTTATTTTATTTTTTTGAATTGGAGTCTCACTCTTGTTGCCCAGGCTGGAGTGTAGTGGCATGCTCACTGCCACCACAGCCTCGACCTGCTGGGCTTAGGCGATCCTTCCTCCTCAGCCTTCCAAGTAGCTGGAACTACAGACGCACGCCACCACACCTAGCTAGTTTTTGTGATTTACTGTAAAGATGAGGTCTCATCAAGTTGCCCAGGCTGGTCTCGAACCCCCGGGCTCAGGCAATTCTCTCGCCTCAGCCTCCCAAAGTGCTGGGATTACAGGCTGAGCCACTGTGCCTGGCTGAATGATCTCATTTTAGTTGTTTAACATATAAAATACCTAGGAATAAACTGAATAGGAAATAAGTAGGGCACTCATAAAAAAATCGCAAAACATTAAAAGTCATTAAAATGATTTGAATGAACAAGAAAGCATACCAGATTTTTGAATCAAAAGACTATGTATTTTTTATTGATATATAATATTTTACATATTTATGGGGTACATGTGATATTTTGTTGAATTCATAGAATGTGTAATGATCAAGTCAGGGTATTTGGGGTGTCTATCTCCTTGAGTATTTGCCATTTCAATGTATTGGGAACACTTCAAACTCTTTTCTAGCTACTTTGAAATACATGATACGTGGTTGCTAACCATAGTCTACTATTGAATATTATAACTTATTTTATCTAACTGTATGTTTGTATTCAACAACCAGCCTTTTTTTGTTTCCATCTACCCACACACCCTTCCCAGTCTATCTATTTATCATTCTATTTTCTACCTCCATGATATCAAATTTTTAGCTCCCACATGTTAGTGGGAACATGTGATATTTGTCTTTCTGTGCCTGGTTTATTTCACTTAACATAATGACACCCAGTTCCATCCACGTTGCTGCAAATGACATGATTTCATTCTTTTTTTTTATGGCTGAAGAGCATTTTTTCATTGATGGATGCTTAGGTAGATTCCACATCTTGGCTATTGTGAATAGTGCTGAAATAAACATGGGGGGTATGATATCCCTTTGATATACTGACTTTTTTTCCTTTGGATACATACCCAGTAGTGAGGCTGCTGGATCATATGGTAGTTCTATTTTTAGTTTTTTGAGAAATTTACATACTGTTTTCCATAGTGGTTGTACTAATTTGCATTCTCATAAACAGTGTATGAGTTCCCTTTTCTCCTCATCCTCTCCAGCATCTGTTATATTTTTTCTTTTTTTTTTTGAGTTGTAGTCCCACTCTGTTGCCCAGACTGGAGTGCAGTGGCATGCTCACTGCTACCACAGCCTCAATCTGCTTGGCTCAGTTAATTCTTCTGCTCCAGCCTTCCAAGTAGCTGGAACTACAGGCATGCCCAGCTAATTTTTTGATTTATTGTAGAGATGAGGTCTCACCAAGTTGCCAAGGCTGCTCTTGAACCCCTGGGCTCAGGCAAACCCCTCACCTCCACCACCTAAAGTGCTGGGATTACAGGTATGAGCCACCTCACCTGGCATATTTTGTCTTTAATAATGGCTATTTTTAACTTTGGTGAGATGATATCTCATTATGGGTTGGATTTGCATTTCCCTAATTATTAGTGATATTGAGTATTTTTTAATATAACTGTTGGCAATTCATATGTCTTCTTTTGAGAAATGTCTATTCATGCCCTTTGCCCACTTCTTAATAGGATTATTATTATCATTTTAAAATTAATATTGTTGAGTTGAGTTCCTTGTATATTCTGGATATTAGTTCCTTGTTGGATGAAAATTTTGCAACATATTTCTCCCATTCAACCAGTTGTCTCTTCACTCTGTTGATTTTCTTTATTGCTGTGCAGAAGCTTTTTAGTTTATTGTAATCCCATTTGTCTATATTTGTTACCTGTGCTTTTGAGGTCTTAGACATAAAATCTTTGCACCAATGACCTGAAGAATGGTTTTCTCCATTTTCGTGTAGTTTTATAATCCATCTCGAGTTGATTTTTGTGTGTGATGAGAGAAAGGGGTCTGATTTCATTCCTTTGCAAATTCATTTTCAATTTTCCCAGCACCACTTACTGAAGAGGATGTCCTTTCTCCAATGTATGTTCTGGTGCTTTAATGGAAGATCAGTTGACACTTTTACATGGATTTATACTTGGATTTATTTCTAGATTCTTAATTCTGTTATATTGGTTTATGTGTCTGTTTTTATACCAAAACCATGCTGTTTTGGTTACTATAGCCTTATAATATATTTTGAAGTCAGGCAGTGTAATGTCTCCAACTTTATTCTTTTTGCTCATTATTTCTTTGGCTATTTGGGCTCTTTTTTTGTTTCCATATGAATTTTAGGATTGTCTTTTCTATTTCAATGGAAAATGATATTGATATTTTGATAGAAACTGCTTTGAATCTGTAGATTGCTTTGGGCAGTATAGTCATTTTAATGACGTTGATTCTTCCAATTCTTGAGCCTGGGATGTCTCTTTCTTTGTATTCTCTTCAATTTCTGTCATCAGTGTTTTGTAGTTTTCTTTGTAAGATCTTTCTCCTCCTTGGTGAAATTTATTCTTAGGTATTTTTTTTTTGTAGCTATTGTAAATGGGGTTGTCTTTTTTTTATTACTTCTCAGCGAGTTTATTATTGGTATATAGAAACACTACTGATTTTTGTATGTTGATTTTGCATTCTGCAACTTTACTGAATTTTTCAGATCTAAGCATTTTTTGGTGGAGTCTTTAGGGTTTTTTTTTTTTTTTTTAGATAGATGATTGTATCATCAGCAATGAACAATTTAACTTACTCTTTTCAATTGGGGTACCTTTTGTTTCTGTCTCTTACCTGATTGCTCTGGTTAGGATTTTCAGTATTATGTTGAATAGGAGTAGTAAAAATGGGCATCCTTGTCTTGTTCTAGTTCTAAGAGGAAAGATTTTCAGCTTTTCTTCATTCAGTGTGATGTTAGCTGTGGGTTTGTCTTGTTCTGGTACTTAGGGGAAAGGCCTACAGCTGTTCCCCATTCAGTATGATGTTAGCTGTGAGTTTGATATATACAGCCTTTATTATGTTGAAGTATGTTCCTTCAATGCTTAGTTTTTTTGAGAGTTTTTATCATGAAGGGATGCTGAATTTTATCAAATGCATCTTCAGCATCTATTGAAATGATCATATGGTTTTTGTCCTTCATTCTTTTGAAATGATGTATCACATTAATTAATAGATTTGCATATGCTAAATAATCTTGCATTTTTGGTATAAATCCCACTTCATCATGATATTTTATTTTTTAATGTTCTGTTGGATTTGTTATAAGAATTTTTATAAGAATTTATGTGTCTACTTTTATCAAGGATATTGGCCTATAGCTTCCTTTTTTTTTGTTTTGTCCTTGTCTGCTTTGGTATCAGGTAATGTAGGTCTCGCACAATGGGTTAGGAAGAATGCCCTCCTTTTATTTTTTTTTGAAATAGTTAGAGAAACTTTGGTGTTAGTTCTTCTTCAAATGTTTGGTAGAATTTAGCAGTGAGGCCGTCAGTCATGAGCTTTTCTTTAGTGGAAGACTTTTATTACTGACTACATCTCAATGCTTGTTATTAGTCTGTTTAGGTTTTCTTTTTATTCCTGATTCAGTCTTGGTAGATGTATATATCCAGGAATTTATCCATTTCCTCTTGGTTTTCTAGTTTGTTAGTGTATAGTTGTTTGTAATTGTCTTTGATAATTTGTATTTCTGTGTATATCAGTGATATACACACATACAGATATTCTGTGTATATCAGTTGCAATGTCTACTTTTTCATTTCTCATTTTGTTTATTTGGGTCTTCTCTCTTTTCTTCTTGGTTACTTTAGGTAGCAGTTTATTAGTTTTGTTTTTTTTCAAAAAAATTTTCATTTCACTGATCCTTTGTGTGTGTGTGTGTGTGTGTGTGTGTGTGTGTGTGTGTGTATGTTTTGTCTCTATTTTGTTTAGTTCTGCTCTGATCTTTTAATGTTTTTACTCCAACTAATTCTGGGTTTGGTTTGTTCTTGCTAAGAGGGAAGCTTATAGAATAAATACCTACATCAAAAAAGTAGAAAGATTTCAAATAAACAACCTAGG
>CAUYQG010275241.1:0-30523 GCA_963574415.1 Tarsius wallacei | reverse complement strand
TTTATAAAAAAGATACCTACACTCGTATGTTTATTGCAGCATTGTTCACAATAGCAAGAACCTGGAAGCAACCTTGCTGTCCATCAAAAGAGGACTGGATTAAAAAAATGTGGTACATATACACAATGGAATTCTACGCAGCCATAAAAAAGAACGAAATCATGAATTTTGGAGCAACCTGGATGGAACTAGAGTCTATAATACTGAGTGACCTCTCACAGAAACAAAAAACTGAGTATCACATGTTCTTACTCATATAGTAGACCTTGATCATCCAACGTATTACCACAAGAAAATGACTGACAATGGTGGGAAACGATGGGGGGTGGGATAGGAAGGGATTAATGGTAGTAAATACCTGTCTGGGGATGGGGAGACACTTCTTATCAACAAGGGTGCCTGAACGAGACATATTTGTGTACCTAACCCTTAACTGTACCCCTCAATATCACAATAAAAAAATATTGTATATAAAAAAAAAGAATATTCTGTGTGCACTTGGGAAGAATGTGTACTCAGTGGTTGTTGATGAGAGTGTTCTATCAAAGTCAATTAAATCCGGTGAATTAACAGGATTGTTAAATTATTCTATATCCTTACTTGTTTTCTTTGTATTTTTTAATCTGCTACTGAAAAAGGGTAGATGGAATGTTGAAGAAGGTTCAAGCATATACATTTACAGTTGATATGTCTTTATATTGCATTGTCCTCGTTATTATTATACAGTGTTTTTCATCTCTGGCAATTTTTTGTTCTGAATTATATTTTTGTGAAATTAACATAGCCACTTTAACTTTATTTTGATTCATTTGCATGGGGTACACTTTCCTATTCTTTTATGCCTAACCTATGTTTTTCTCTTACTAAGGTAGGTTTATTGTATTTGGATTTTGCTTTTTGTTCCATCTGACAATCTCTGTCTTTTCATAAAAGTACATTTAGACCATTCACATTGACTATTGATATGGTTAGATTAAAACTACCATCATAGTAGTTTGAATTTCTATTTAGTGAATCTCTCTGTTTCTTCCTTTCTGTTTCTCTGCCTGTCTTTTTGTTAAGTATTTTTATTATTCTAATTTGGCTCTAGTATTGGTTTATCATTTATAAATATTAAAATAACGTATTGATTGCTGTCATATTTTAAAAATATTTTTAATTAATCATACTCTACCTTCAGGTAGTATATACAGTTTCATGTGCAGTATTAGAACAATAAAACCACACACAACTATTTTCTCCTTTTTGCCCTTGGTACTAGTTATCACACATTTTACATTTTGTATGTTAGAAACCCACAGTGAATTGCTACTCTTTTTTCTTTAAACAGTCAATTAGGCCGGGCACAGTGGTTTATGCCTATAATACCAGTACTTTGGGAGGCCGAGGCAGGAAGATTTCTTGAGCTCAGGGGTTCAAGACCAGCCTGAACAACATAGTAAACCTTGTTTCTACAAACAAGACAAAACAAAAAGTCAATGACCTTTTAGACCAATTAAACATATGAAAAATGGCTCTGTATTTGTTCTCATTTTAGTGGTTTCTAGATTTCTTCAATTCTTTGTGTTGATCAAAATTTTGATCCGATGTCATATTTCTTCTGCCTGAGAAACTTTTGAACATTTCATGTAGTGCAGGTCTGTTGGTAATGAAGTTTATAGTTTTGATTTTTTTTGTAGAGACATGGTCTCGCTATGTTGCGCAGGGTGGTCTCAAACTTCCGGCCTCAAGCAATCCTCCTGCCTTGATCTCCAAAGTGTTGAGATTATAGGCATGAGCCACCACACCTGTCCTACAGTTCTGTTTGTCTGAAAATATACTCATTTTTGAAACATGTTTTCAGAGTATAGAATTCTGTTGAAAAAACTAACAACTTTTTCTTTTCTTTTGTAACTTTATAAATGTTACTCCATTTTCTCTTGGATTGCATGATATTTTTTTTCTGTCAAAAGTGTTCTAAAATGTTTACCATTATGTCTCTGTAAGTACTGTATTACATGATTGTCTCTAAGAATTTCTCTTCATCTTTTCACCGGTTTAAATGAGATATACTTAAGTTCCTCTCCTACTCTTGGACATTTATGAGGTGTAACCACCCCAAAAAACCTGGAATGATCTTTTGGAGGGCAGACCCTTTATAGTACACTCAGAATTTGTTCTTCCAGATAAAACAGTCAACCAAAGTTTTTATTTGGAGGTTTTATGGGAAGGTTGTTGTGTCATGATTTGTGGAAGAAACATCCCAAGTTATGGCAACGGGTGACTGGTTCTTCCACTATGACAACACACCTGCCCACACTGTGCTGAGTGTTCAGCAGTTTTTGACCAAAAATGGCATGATCCCCGTGCCCCACCCTTCCTATTCACCTGGTTTAGCCCTGAGTGACTTTTTGTTTGTTTGTTCCCCTGGATGAAAAAAAGTCCTCAAAGGGAAACGTTTTGCTGATGTGGAAGAGGAGAAATAAAAAAGGGCAGAAGAGGAGAAATAAAAAACAGCATCAAAATGGAGAGTTCAAAAACTGTTTTGCACGGAGGAAAAAGCATCTTGATCAGTGGATTGCATCAGAGAGTACTTTGAAGGTGACTGAAGTTTAAACATGCAAGAATAAATGCACAATTTGTAATAAATAAATTCCGGTTTATGGAATTTCCCTTGCATCTCGCTTTACATTCTCTGAGCTCCTTGGGTCTATGTCTTTTATTATGTGTCAAAATATGGCTACTGTGTCTTCAACTGTTTCTTCAGTCCCATGATCGCTCCTCCTGGGAGTCCTATTACACATAGGTCACATCGTTTACTACTTTCCCATAGCTCTTGAATGCCTAGTTCTATACCCATTCAACTTCTTTCCTCTTTACATTTCAGTTTTTGCCATTCTGATTGATGTATTCTTATATTCACTCATTTCTTCTTCAGCTGTCTCATGTCTCCTGATAACCTTCTCAACAGAAATCTTCATATCTGTTACTGCGTTTTTTTCTAGAATTTCCATTTGATTATTTATGTTAGTGTCCATCTTTCTGATAATTTTCTATAACTCTTCATGAATATTTTCTGCTAGCACCTTAAACATATTACTCAAAAATTTCTTCAAAATTCCCCGGTTGAAAGTTGAACATCAGGCTTATATCTGAATTTAATTTTAATGATTGATTTGCTTATTGACATTAATATCATCTGTGGTTGGTTTGTCCTGCTATATTGTGTGTCTCACAACTTTTGGTTAAAAGTTGAATACTCAGTGCAAAACAGTAGGGAATGAGTTAAAGAGTATTGATGCCTGAAAACAGGCATGTCTCTTCTTCTAGGTGTCATTGCTGCGTTGGGTAAAGGGGTCAGCAGTAGGTTGGATCAATTTATCACAGTTTGAACTGGATGAGATGCTTTGATGCCATGGTTGCCATTAGACTATCCCTGGACTTAGTTCTTCTGGTGTATACTTGAGCCACCTTCGGCTTTAAGTTAAGGCTTCCCCAAACACCTGAACCTCAAAAGGAGTCTTTCTCCATGACCTCACCCTCTCTCCCAACATAGAGTGCTGGGATCATGGCCCAAAATGGGATAGGCATTCCCTCCCTCCCTGGGTCTGCTCTTTTGCTGGTGGTCAGCAGTCTCTCATTCTGTGCCCAGAATGGCTTCGTCTCTCTCTCCCTGATTAAAGGGATTTACTCTCTTTCCTTCCTCTACCTGCAGCAAATGTTCACCTTTGTCTTGGGGCAACAGGTTTTCCTTGTCTTTTGACCGGTGTCTTAAGGTTTCTGTGCTGTGGAGAAGATGGACACAGATGAGGCTTTCTGCATTTCCTGCAGTAGCAGACCTTTCCTTTTTCCAGACCTGGACCTCCAAGGGAAGCTCTCTCTGGTACCCTTCTGGACCCAAATCTTTTTTGTGAAGACCATGACAAAAGCCCACGAGTGCATGTAGACTCACCTTGTGGCTGAGACTCTGCTCTCTCGTGCTAGTGCACTGTCACCCTGTAACAGTTCATTACCAATGTCGGCTGGCTTCCTACCTGCTTGCACAGCTGTGGCCTTCCTGTCCACCTCTGCCCCAGGTCAGTCCACTCTCACATCCCATCTGTCCCTGGGGAGTGTCTCTTTCTTTAGATCAAGGGCTTCTAGATTGCCCTTCCACCTCAGCACTTCTACTGATTCTTAAAAAGTTGATGTTTGTCAATATCTGAATTTTCTGGTTGCTGGAGTAAGGAGTGACATTCTTTCCATTTTTAAATATCCTAGGCAGAAGCCTGTAGTCTCCTGTTATATTTTAATTGAAAATAAAGTTTCACTTGTTAGATCTCTTAAGAGTCATATTGTGTGTGTGTGTGTGTGTGTGTAAGACTTTAAGTATATTCAGTTCAGATATATAATAGAAAAAAATATTATCAGTCTCAGAAAGGAATATTTCTAATCATATCTAACATTGTTTACCAAAAAAAAAGGAAAGCAAGAAAGACAAAATTTTAAAATTTAAATAGAACAACCATACCAGCTTGCAATGATTTGTGAGAAACTGTGTTCACACCTCAGGCTGGAGTGTGAATTTGGAATATTCCTAATGTCCCTTTGCCTGCTCATTGATTTCAACAAATTATATCTGCATAGCTGACACATTTGTTGAGCATCATTAAAAAAATGTGTCTGGAAATAGCCATTCATCCATTCATGTGACAGAGGGAAGCAAAGGAGATTCAGCAGCATCAAGATATTTTCACTCTATTGTACTTTCTGCAAATTACTCAATCTCATAAAAATAAAATGAGAAAAGAAACCATCATCTCTGATGTTATTTGCAAACAACACATCTCCAAGCTGCAGTCTCCTAAAAATATCTGCCAAATAAAGAGGCTCCTGAACTTGGAAACCTCCAACAAACAAGCTTCCACAAATACAAATGAGGCCATATGCCTGCCTCACCTCTGCCACTCACCCTTAGTTGGGAACGACCTTCTTGGCACTGGTCAGAGCTTCCAGAAATGGTGCGTGCCTTTTGGTTGAAGACATTAAGAAAGGATGAGCAACCCCTTCGGGTCCCCTCCCACTGTGGGAGCTTTTCTGTCCCCTCAATAAATCCTGCTTTCAAAAAAAGAAAAAAGAAAGGACAACGGGAGTGGTAAAAATGCCTAACAAGCAGGACATGATTAGACGAACATGAAAATAGATACAAATGAATTTTTAAAAGAGAAAGAAAAGAGATATTGTTGAGGTTAGGTTGAGTTGCGTATGGAATAAATTATTTGAAAGTAAGAACATCTCAGAGGGTCAAAGAGTGATTCTCACACCCCATGGGAACTATTGTCCATATGTACTCAGAAGAATTGCTGATCACAAGACACACCAAAAAAATGAATGTAGAAACTAAAATATGTGGTTAGAGGATTAACAATCAAGGACTGTTGGGTATCTTTCTGTCTCGTATTAATTCAGAAGTTTGTACTTTAGAAAAAAGGGGGGGGCTTTATTTATTTATTTATTTATTTATTTATTTATTTATTTTCTCACACCCAAGAAGAAGGAGGGATGCAGAAAACAGAGGGTAAGAGAGCAAGAGTTTATTAAGAAAAGAAAAGCTCCCACAGTAGGAGGGGACTCAAAAGAAGGTTGCTCAAAAAATGGGCTTTTAAATGGCCTTTCAGAATTTAAATTTTTTTAAAAAAATTTTCTTGGCATGAAGATGTACTTCCATATAGTTAAACTTTGAGCCACTCTGCATGAGGCTGCCATGGAACAAAGCACCACCTCCCAAAATGTGCACAAGGCACAGTATATCCACATATGTATGCACATAGGTCACAGCACCTGGTGCATCTCACAAAGCAGCCATGTGTGGATGCGGTGAGACAGAGCAAGAGGAATGGAAAACCTGGGAACGTCCCTCAAGGTATTGCACTAAATACCGCAGAGAGGACAAGGAGGTGGCATGAAACCACATGTCCTGCAGACAAACAACATTTTCACTGCCTGTGACCCGACCTTCTTCCCTGAAGGAGTGGATTGAACTTGAGGTAGAAAGAAGTCAGAGGGCATCAAGAGAGTACAAGTCTGTGCTGCAATTTCGAGTCAGGGGAGCAAAAAGAGCAAATACCCAATCACCCACAGAGATCTGGGCTGGCAGGGAGGATGGTCGGGAGACATGGAGTGATCCAGGTCTGTGGGTTATACTCGCACCACGTGGAGAGAAACAGGGAACCAGCACAACCAAAGCTGCCACTTATTCTAATGATTTCGTCTCCCTCCCCACCCTTGCCACACACACTTGGATGAACAGGTTCCCTGGAGGGAACAGCCCATGTTGGGGCCGAAAAGGGGTGTGTGCGGCACCCAGAGGAAACACACACGGACAAACACACACAAGAGAAAGAGAGACAAGCTGCAGAAATGACTGTTGGATGTTATCCTGAAAAATTACTAAAGAAAACAGAAGGGATTTTATTTATGTATTTATGTATTTATTTATGTATTTATTTATTTATATCCAGAGTCTCAATCTGTCACCCATGCTCACAGCCACCGTAGCCTCCACCTGCTGGGCTCAAGCGATACCTCCATCTCAGCCTGCCAAGTAGCTGGAACCATACACATACACCACCATGCTTGGATAATTTTTTAGTTATTGTAGAGACTAGGTCTCTCCAAGTTGTCCAGGCTGCTCTTGAACCCCTGGGCTCAGGAAATCCTCTCGCCTCCGTTTCCCAAAGTGCTGGGATGACAGGCATGAGCCACTGCACCTGGCCAGAAGAGAATTTGAGATAAATGTTCATCCATTCCCATAAGACAATTAAAAAATTATGCTTAAAGAAAGAGAGAGAGAGAGAGAGAGAGAGACAGAGACAGAGACAGAGACAATGATATGAAATCAAAAAAGAGAAATTTGGGCAATTGTAGATAAAAAGCAAGTTAGCAGAAAAGAATGCAACATCAAACTAACACTGTTACAGAAATGAAAGTTGCATTGAAGACTGTCAGGGCTGGGGAGACTAGATGTAAGTTAATCGCATGGAAGGAACAAGAAAACAGGAAAGACCAAAGATATAAAATATTTGGGGGGAAGCTGATTGATGCAAAAGTCTGGCAAAGGAAAACCACATCCATATATGTGTTTTTAGAATGAAGAAAAGGGAATATGCTTATTTTTTTTCAAAGATAAATACAATTTTCTTAAAAGACCACCTCAGCCTGAATATTTCAAAGGTACATGATGGATCAGGATAATTAAAAGTCGCATCAAGTCATATTCTGAGGAAGTTACTGAACTGAAAAGATTAAAGAAATAAAAAAAAACCCAGTCATCAGGGAAAAACGAGGCTGACCTCAGACTTCCCACAGAATTCCTTAATGGCCAACAAAAGAACAGTGACATCTCCAAAGTGGGTGGGGAAGAATACACAAAGAAAAAATGTTCTCTGACTTTCTCTGTTGACTGGAAAGAAATATTCTTTCACTTTCCACAGACTGGTCTTCTGTTTGTGGGGAAATCAGAGAGTGTGGGACGTGTCTATGACTAGTGTTCTAGGGTGGTTGCAGCATGGATCAGTGAAACAAAAGCATGCAGAGTTGTTTTCAGAACTCACAGCAACACCGTCAGCAGGGAATGACTGTGGGGTTGGGACAGACAGTGTTTGCCGGTGGAGCCCACTCTTGGGTGGCCTGTGCTTCTCCTCAGAGTCAGACTCCTCCCAGCACCCACCTGAACGAGCATCATTCATGAGGCTCTCGCAGAAAGACATGTATGGTATCTTCTCTGGAATCTCTCTGCTCCTAGGAAAGTAAAACCTAGGCAATCCTTTCCCATGTGGACCTGCAGATGAAGGATGATGGGGAGAAAATGGGAAAGGATGAGGAAGAATTTGTTGATGGGCTAAAATTAAAAATTGAAATGTTATTTTACAGAAATGGAAAAAAATGGATCAGTCTGTAAAAAGAAGGGTCTGCTGAACATCGGCTATATTCCTAAAGATGTATTATGAGAGCTGGGAGTTGGATTGATGGGCAGTTGGGGACGGACAGAGATGATGAAATGAAATGGTGAAAGAATAGAAAGGCTAACAACAAAGGGGCAGGAAGCTCAGGACACTTGTCAGAAACGGGAGTGATGAGTAGTTAGGGCAGAGGTTGGAAAGACAGAATGGACACACGGTTGGTAACCAGTTTAACAGTCAGTGAAGACAAAAGCAAGTGTCTGCCGGGGAGGATAGTAATGGCTTTCAAGCTAATTATTTCCATAGAGCGTCTGAAATGCCCAGGTGTGAAGGTCAGGCTCACAGAAGGTTGAGTTAAAACACTGGACTGAAAACAAATGAATTGTGTGAAAATCAATGAATTGAAAAGGCACCTCTCCACAGTCCCATCCCCTCACCACTCTAGAAAGGAGGCTGCAGGTAGCCTGGTTTCAGGTGTCTTGAAAAGGAGGGAAGCAGGGTGGGGCAGAGAAGGAAGTTGGACTCCCATCCTTGGTAGCTGAGCTCGCTCAGATGGTCCCCAAGGAGCTCTGCAGTTGGGAGGATCCCTTAGAATCATTTCAAATGGAGGCAAGAGGGGAAGACTCTTGACCTCTTTTCCAGCAGTCACTGAAGGTCAGTTCTGCCAGAGAGGAAGTATAACCTTGGGTGATGTAGCTTCAGCCGTGCCCACAGAAGTCAGAATTCACTCTCTTACCAAAAAGATCCAAGGTCACACTGGCCAAGTTCAATCAGTTGTCAGCATAGTACAAAGATGTCCCTCGATGGATGTAGTTCTTACAATATCTATGCCTTTTCAGCCATTGCTTTACTACACTCTGGTGTAGTCACGTGGCTCTTTGACCTATGGTCGCCATGTTTTTCAAGCTTTGGCCCCCTCCCCTACCTCGGGGAGGTGACTCTCTTCTCCCTTTCTCTATAATTTCTAAATAAACTGCATTTCCCATCTAAAACAGAAAAAAATGTCTATGCCTTCTAACTGGGATCCTCAACCCTTTTTACCACAGCAGACCAAGAAGCTTCAGTGCCTTGCCATACCTCCACTTGGTAAGCTGTGAAAGGAAGAACATCTTCTGGAAACCCAAGGCTCTCTCTGGGATTCAGCAGAAAGGAAAGAGAGGAGCCATAATGTGACTTAAAAATGAAAATCATGGGCTATCAGGGGTTCCATTTATACCTATATTTATAATATCCATCAAATCCAGTGATATTATTTGTATATATTTAAGCCTTTATACTGTGTGTACACACACACACACACACACACACACACACACACGTGCACAAGATAAAATACCCACACCCAACACCTTCTTCCCATTTTTCTCCTAATAGCTCTTGGATTTTCCTTTGGGATAATTGTCCCTCCCAACTCTCAGTTCATAAGATTTAGTTTAGGGGCACCTCACGCTCAGCCTAAGGTTTGGGCATGTGGCCTAAACCTTGCCCTAAGGAGTGGTTAGAGGGAAGAAATGTAGTCCAAACATGTCCAGTTTCGGCATCCATGCCTCTGGCCACAGTGGCCCAAGTCACCCATGGGACTGACTCCATGCCTTTGGATGGAGTGGATAGGAAGGAGATGGCCTTGCTTCTCTGGATTGCAAAAGCCTAGGCTGGGGCCTTCTGTGGGCTTCCTTGTCATGAAGATGTAAGTACCTGACTAAACATAGAGCTGACCTGGAGGCACCCAACAGAGAGCATTGGGTCCAGCATTTACTGAAGCATCAAAGCCTTTAACTTTTAAGTAAGGTGAGTCAAAAAATTTTTCTTTAAAAAATTATGTTTGTATGTTTTTTGTATGTTTTTTAATCACTTAAACTGTAATATCAATAAATAAAAGGCTCTAAAAGTCTGCTTTCATATCAGAACATTATAAGTATAACTAAATTATAACTCTGTGCAAAGAATAGTATAACAATATTGGCACAGGCAAGGTATATGGTAATATTTAAACCTTGCAGTAACCATGTAAGTGGCTCCAATCATATTTATTATTTTGCAGAGCAGAAATGAAAGTGCAGTTTAAGCAACATGTCCAAGGTTAGATGCTTAGTAACTGCCAGATCTGGGGTTCTAACCCAAAAAGTTTGGCTCGAGAATCCTCATCAAGGATACACATTCCCACAAATTAAACTATAGTGTCTGCCCTGTTCAACAAATGGTGCTGGGAAATTGGGTTGCTGCAGAAAATGAAACTTGATCACCATCTCTCACCATACAATTAGCTCAAGATGGATTAATGACTTAAATGTCAGACCTGGGAATCATAAAAATACTAGAAGAAAGCCTTCTGGACATTGGCCTAGGCAAACAATTTATGGCTAAAAGCCCCAAAGCAAATGCAACAAAAAAAATTAAATAAGTGGAACTTAATTAAACTAAAAACCTTCTGTGCAACAAAATTAATAATCAACAGAGCAAATAGGCAACCTACAGACTGAGAGAAGATATTTGCAAACTGTACATCTGACAAAAGACTAATATCAAGAATCTACAAAGAACTCAAGGAAATCAGCAAGAAAAAAGCATATAACCTCATTAAAAAGAGTAAAAACCACATGAAGAGACATCTCTCAAAAGAAGATGGACAACTGGCCAACAAACATATGAAAAAATGCTCAATATTACTCATAATCAGAGAAATGTAAGCCAAAACCACAATGAGATACCACCTTCCACCAGTTGAAAATTATTATTTTAAAAATCAAAAAACAATAGATGCCGGTGCAGAAGTGGAGAAGAGGAAATACATACTGTTGGTGGGAGTGTAAATCAGTACAACCTCTGTGGAAGTCGGTATAGAGATTTCTCAAAGAACCAAAGTAGAGCTACCAGTTCATTCAGTAATTCCACTAGTAGGTATCTATCAAAGGAACAGAGGCCATTATATTAAAAAGACACCTGCACCCGCATGTTCTTTGTAGCACAATTCACAATTGCAAACATGTGGAATCAACCTAAATGCCCATCAGCCAACCAGTGAATAACGAACATGTGGTATATATACACTATGGAATACTATTCTGCTATCAAAAAGAACAAAATAATGTCTTTTGCAGCAACTTGGATGGAATTGGAGAACATTCCATCCTAAGTGAACTAACTCAGGAGCACAAAACCAAACATCACACGTTCTCACTTACAAGTGGGAGTTAAACTATGGATTTGCAAAATCGTAGAGAATGGTATGATGGACCCTGGAGACTCAGAGTGGGGGGGGAGAGGAGGGAGAGATGAAAAATCACCTCTCAGGTACAATGTGCACAGGTGGGAGTGGCAGGTGCACTTAAAGCCCAGACTTCTTTGCCATTATACAATGCAACTATGTCACTAAAAACTACTCGTATCCCCAACACTATTGAGATAAAGAAATAGTAATACTACTACTACTAATAATAATAATAGTGTTCGATAATAGGTGGTTTGATGAAATCCCATTTGTCTGTGTTTGTTTTTGTATCCTATGCTTTTGAGGTCTTATTCAATAAACCTTTGTCCAGCTCAATGTCCTGGAACATTTCCTCACTGTTTTCTTCTAGTAGTTTTATTGTTTTGGGTCTTAGGTTTAAGTCTTGAATCCATTTTTATTTTATTTTTGTATATGGTGAAAGATAGGAGTCTGGTTCCATTCTTTTGCATATGGTTATCCAGTTCTCCCAGCACCATTTATTGGAGAGACTGTCCTTTTCTTATTGTAAATTCTTAGTGTCTTTGTTAAAAACAGGTTGGTTGTAAATGGGTGAATTTATTTCTGGGTTCTCTATTCTGTTCCATTGGTATATGTGTCTGTTTTTTATGCTAGTATCATGAAGACTTGGCTACTAAAGCTTTATAGTATATTTTGAAGTCCTGCAGTGATCACAGAAGCCATTTTTTCTACAGTCATTGATAGATCTAAGATTGGTGGTTGCAGGAACTGAATAGAACTCACTAACTTAAAGAAAAACACCACTGCTCAGCTCAGGGTTCTTGAGTTCCAAATTTTAGCTGGTAGAGCCCACTTTTGACTTTGATAATGGAAAAATTCCGAGTTCAGTCAGATATGCCCAAAGAGGTTTATTCTAAGCCAAATGTGTAGTGACCAGGACCAGTACACAACCCCAAGAGGTCTTGAGAACGTGAGTCCAGGGTGGTTGAATTGCAGTTTGGTTATAGACATTTTAGGAAAGCAGAAGTTACAAAAACCCATAAGTCAATGCACGTGAGATTTACATTGGGTCTACTCAGAAAGGTGGGACATCTCCAACTTGGGCCTTGCAAGTTAAAGGTAAATTAAATAGAAGCAATTTGTAGCTCCTATTTAAGAAATTTTGAAATCAATAGAGGACATGTAAGATAAGGGAGTGGGGAAAACTCCAAGTTTCTTGATATGTAGATGAAGTCTCATAGATGGCAGACTTCAGATAGGCTAGGTAAGTGTCTTGAAAGTTGCACGGAGTCCAGAGTCCCTAAGAGCTTTGCAGGGTCATAAAATACTTTGATTTCCTTCTTTATCTTTTGGGTCATGTTATGACAGAGTCAGACTGGAAAGCAAACTTCAGTATAGAGGGTAACCAAAACCCCATTTGACAAGTCCTTACCAGGTGTGACGCTCCACACCTATAAGTTAGGAATTTGAACAAAAAAAAAAGATCAGAGTTTAGTCCTTAACCTCCATTCACCATCATCGTCCTGCACACAGTTCTTTTGTGTGGGGTGATGGGGTGAGAGGAGGACAGGGCCAGGATATGCTTCAGTGAGGCAAGACACAGAACATTCAGGGTCCCCACCTATGGTACTATTGCATTGCATCCCCATCCCACTGAGTTTTCTTGCCCCAGATTTGCTGTGATTTTGGTGTGTGCCCTCAATAAACGTCTTGAGTTGTGCTTCAGTTTCTCGATTTTGATGGAAGGCATAAAGGACCTCTAAGAATGCAATCTCCTGAACATGGTTGGGCCGTCAGCTCTTTCTGAATGCCCCAGCAGTCATTCAGAGTCAATACCAGAAATCTTGTCTTGTGCTGCCGTTGTAAGTTCCATCGACTGTCCCCTTTTCTTGCCCTCACTCAAAAGTTAATGAATTAGACCATGGTGTGCTTTAAAAGTGGGGATTATTTTGCTATTCCTGGCCAGGAAAGCCCACTAAGAGGATTGCTCATATTCATTTAGGACTTTAAGAATTGCCTTCAGATCTGGAATTTTAAGTTGTCCCCACTAGATGAAAAAGTTGGATTTCCCGGCTCCTCAGTAAACCGGTGCTTTGTCTCTTTCATTTACACAAGTTCCCTTCAGGGTATGAAGAGGAGGGACAGATGGCAGAGCCTCCAGACACAGGGTTGAAGAGCCACATTTTGGGAATCTCTGAAACACGCGGCAGCAACAACTTGCAAGAACGCCCGCAGGAAAGCACATTAAGAAGTAAATGTCACATCCATTTTCATGTCTTTTCCCTTCATGGACATGATTTCCTATAACACTTCTTCCAAATATTCACATGAAGAAGTATAGGAATTATATAAGTGAAAACTTGGGAGTAATCTGGACATGCTCAGCAGCCAATCAAATGACGCAGTGAGTGTGTATTTCTTGGAGTGGAAAGATGTTCGTATACGGGTAAGCCAGTAAAGGGGGTCTGTGAACAGTACAAATTGAATGAACACAAGAATAAAGGAGAGGCATAAACAGACGTTGCACAAGAAGATGTGTTGCCTCCTTGGGCAAAGAAGAGGATTTCTGGAAATTAAACAACATCAAAATAACTTTTACTTGTCAAATTTCTGCAGCAGATGTTTCAGAGGGAATCAAACCCCTGAAATGAAAATTCAGCATTGTAAAATGGCGTTTAACCTTCCAAATGGGATTATGAGAACGTACTTAAATTCTGATCACTCCTGCAAAGTGAGGCATTCACAACCCTCTTAGTGGTTCTGATGAGGCTTTGACAACATCTTTATTTCAAAACACAGTCAGACTCAGGGTTAGACTACCTGGCTTCAGCACTGGGCTCCTACGCGGATGCTTGTGTGCTTGTGTGCCCTCGGACATCATCTTAATTTATCAAGGGACAATAGCAACAAGTGCACTGTGTGCTATTGGAGTCCTGCCTGTATTGCCTCAGCCCTGTGAGCACTCCCTGCCCAGATTCCACTTCTTGCCTTGCTCTGCGTGGAATGTTCTCTGGCCATGGCCTGGGTTTGTCCTCTCTTGAGGCAGGAAGAAAAGCAGGATCAATACCTTGAGAACAGTCACACGTGCCAACGGGGATGTCCGCTGTGTCTGTCTCAGTGGGACAACTGTGGGGTGAGCCACACAGTCTCACAGGGGGTCCTGGGGTACCTGAGTCCCAATTGCCCACAACAGTGACATGCTTACTATTGCCCTGTGTCTTCTCTCTCCCATCCCTCTCACAATTCTTGCAATTGCTTTTTAGATCAACTATTTTCACCCAAAGCCTCTTTCTGAGGGAATCCGATCTAAGGCAAGGGCATTTACCTTGTGGTAAAAACCACACAAAAGGACACACAAAAAGAAATAAGCATGGAACCTGTCCTGAACTAGGGCCAGTAGACATGGACTTTAGTTACCACCATAAATGTCACACGGTCAATGTTCCCCCAGAAGATCTCACATACATAATTATGTGAAAGAAGTTGGTAAAAATATACATTCCTCGTAAACACAATTTTAAATGCATTTGTGAACAATTTTGAAATGTAAAATTATTTAAATTTCCACATGGCTGTAGATGAGATGAAATATAAACACATTTATTCTTTGAATTATCTTAAGTTCTTAGATTCCAATTTTTACAGTCACAAACCCAATTTCTACAGCTGCATCTTTAGTGCCTTCAGTCTACTGAATTTGCAGATAAAAGTCCTTGTAAGGCAAAGGGGTGAGCTATGATTTGGATATGTGTCCCCACTCAATCTCATGTTGAAATGTGGCCCCCAGTGCTGGAGGAGGGGGCTGGTGGAAAGTGATTGGGTCATGGGGTAGATTGTTTATGAATGGCTTGGACCCCTCCCTCCTCACAGTAATGAGTGAGTTCCCACTCTCTTAGTTCCCTTGAGAGTGGGTTGTTAACAAGAGTCTGGCACATCCCTTTCCTCTCCCTCACATCCTCTCTTACCATGCGATCTCTCTCACCATGAGATCTCTCTTACCACAAGATCTCTTGCCATGCAATCTCTCTCACCATATGATCTGTCTGCCATGAAATCTCTCTCACCATGTGTGATCTCTCTTACCATGTGTGCCCTCTCACCATGGGCTCTCTCACACCATGAGATCACTAGCCATGCGATCTCTTTCACCATGTGACCTCTCTTACCATGCAATCTCTCTCACCATGCAATCAGTCTCACCAGATGATCTCTCTCACTATGTGATCTTCTTCACCATGGGCTCTCTTTCACCATGTGATCTCTTGCCATGCAATCTCTCTCACCATGCATGCCCTCTCACCATGGGCTCTCTTTCACTATGAGATCTCTCACCATACATGCTCTCTCACCATGGGATCTCTCTCACCATGTGATCTGTCTCACTATCTATGCTCTCTAACCATGGGCTCTCTCTTACTATGTGATCTCTCGCCATGTGATCTCTCTCACCATGTGATCTCTCTCACTATGCGATCTCTCTCACCATGTGATCTGTCTCATCATGCATGCTCTCTCCCCATGGAATCTCTCTCACCACGTGATCTCTCACCACGGACTCTCTCTCATAATGTTCTCTCTGCATATGGCTATACCCCATTCACTTTCTGCCATGACTGAAATCTTCCTGAGGCCTCACGAGATGCAGATGCTGGCACCATACTTTGTACACAGTCTCAGCACTGTGAGCCAAATAACCCTTTTTTCTTTATAAACTTATCAGCCTCAGGCACTTATTCACAGCAACACAAATGGACTAAGAAAGGATGTTGCATGACTTTCTCTAGACTGCACCTCTGACTGGGTTTTCTGACTTTTGGCTCTTGGTCCACTGTCCTTGCCATCATGTTACATCCCATGTACTTTGTTAACAGGATAATCAAGAAAGACAGAGACACCAAATAACCAGATAGTGTTGACCCCGGTGTAGATGAGAGGTTGGGGGCTAAGTTACAGACTGACTTTGATTCACAGACAGTAGCTCTCTTAGTCTGTTTGTGCTGCTGTAACAGAATACCTGATAATGGGTAATTTAAAAGGACAAAAATGTATTTATCACAGTCCTAGACGTTGAGAAGTCCAAAATCAAGACGTTGACGTGTTCGGTTTCTGTTTCCAAGATGGCACCTCATTGCTGTGTCCTCTGGAGAGGAGGAACATTGTGTCCTCACAAGGAAGAATAGTGAAGAGAGAGAGAGAGAGCCCCCTTCTGCAATCCTTTTCAATAGGGGCATAGATCCATTCATGAGGTCTCTGCTCTAAACACCTCCTCTCAAATTTTATCACATGAGTGTTGGGGCACACATCAGACCATTGCAGTAGCTAATGGTTCAACAAATTGTTTTGGGACCAGAAGTAACATAACCAAAATGTTTGTAATAAAGAGGTTCAGGGAAGAAATGTGGACACAGACTCTTGGAGGGGACACAAAGTGTGAAGGTGCCCATTTCAGAGGAGGGATCAGGTGATGAAGGTGGGCCTGCTGTAGATATCAGTTGTTTCATTGCCTCATCCACCCCATCACCTACTCAGTGGGCTCTTTGGCAGCTGGTATAGAAGCTATGCAAAAAACACCAAATCCACCCCCCCCAACCCCACCCCCAGTGGCTACTACTACCACTGAGTGCCTGAGTCACCAGAGAGGAAATCAAAGCTGCCTTTGATGGTGCTGACCCCTGAGAGTATTGATTCACCAGTGAGTGAAGGGTTGGTTATATGGGATTCCACCTATCATGGAAAGGGAAGCAATTTGTTCTTATTGGAATAACTACATGCATAGTGTCATGTATCCTCAATCATAGTATCATGCATAAGAGGCCCACCAACATGAAAAAATTCCTCGGGGTTTGCGCATTCTACCTTCCACTGCCCCCATCCCTGAGCCTCTGGTAACTACAGATTATTTTCACCATCCATATAGTTCTGCCTTTTAAAAAAGTTCATGTAGTAGGAATCATACAATGCTTAGGCTTTTCAGACTATACATTGGCCACATGCATTTAGGACTTACCAATGTCTTTGCATAGCTTGAGAGATCTTTTTGTTGCCAAATAACTTTCCAGTCTATGGATGTACAATTTGTTCATTCATTTGCCTATTGAAGAACATCTTAGTTGCTTCCTGTTTTGGCAATTGAGAATAAAGTTTCCGTAAACATCCATGTGCAGGTTATTGTGTGGGCATATTTTCAACTCAGTTGAGTAAATATGGTGTGCAACTGCTGGACTGTGTAGTAAGACTATTCTTGGCTTTGTAAGAAACTGCCAAACTATCTTCCAATGTGGCTGTCCCATTTTGTATCCCAGTCAGCATGAATGAGATTTCCTGTTGCTCCATATCTTCACCAGCAGTTACTTTTGTCGGCTTTTTGGGGTTTTATTATTCTAATATGTGTGCAGTAATGTCTCACAGTTATTCAGATTTTCATTTCCCTAATGACAAATTATCTTGAACATATTTTTACATGTTTATCTGCCATCTGTATGTTTTCTTTGGTGAGATATCTGTTCAGCTCTTTGCCTAATTTTTAACCGGAATGGTTTGATTTTAAAAGCACTTTGTATATTTTGAATATAAGTCCTTTACCATAAATGTATTTTGCAAATATTTTTTCCCAGTTTGTGGCTTGCTTTTTGATTCCCTTAAAAGTGCCCTTCACAGAATAGAAGTTTTAAATTTAAAAAAAATTATCAGCGTTATCTTTTATGGATTGTGCTTTAGGTTTAATATATAAAAACTTATCACCAGACCCAAAGTCACCTAGATTTTCTCTGTTATTAATCTTCTCAAAGTTTCATAATTTTTCATTTTACATTTAAGCTTCTTATTTCTTTTGAATTATTTTTTGTGAAAAGTGTGAAGTCTGTGTTTAGGGTTTTTTTGGTTGTTGTGGTTCATATGAATATGCAATTGCTCCAGCACCTTTTACTAAAAAGACAATTATTTCCCATTATGGTCTCAACACCTTTGTCACAGATAAGCAGACTCTCCTTCATTGGGTTCATTTATAGACTTTATCTGCTCCTTTGATGTATCTATTCTTTCCTTTGCCATTATTATGCTGCCTTAATTATTGTAGATTTATAATAATCGTGAAGTTGGGTTGTATGGGTCTTCCAATTTAAACTTTCTCTTTAGTGTTGTATCAGCTCTTCTAGGTCTTTTGTTGCATGTATAGTTTAGAATCTGTTTTTTGATACTTATAAAATGATTTTCATTGGGATGATGTTGAATTTATAACACAATTTTGAAATAATTGACATCTTAACAATATCAAGCTTTGAATTAAAGATCATGCACTATCTTTCTATTTATTTAGGCATTTCTTGATTTCTTTCATCAGAGCCTTATATGTTGTGAATTTAGCTTCTGTACATAATTTATTAATTTTTTTAATGAATTAGTTTTATTCCATAACTTTTGGTGTTATTGTAAGTGTAATTTAAAAAATAATAATTCTAGTTCAAGCTATTCATTCCTGGTGCAAAGAAGTGCATTTGTTTTTTTACTATATTAACTTTGCATTCTACAATCTTAATGCACTCTATTATTAGTCCCAAAAGTATTTTTGTTGAATTTTTTTTTTTTTGAGTTGGAGTCTCACTCTGTTGCCCAGACTGGAGTGCAGTGGCCGCTCCCGGCCACCGCAGCCTCGACCTGCTCCGGCGATCCTTCCGCTTCAGCCTTCCAAGTAGCTGGAACTACAGGTGCGCGCTACCACACCCGGCTAATTTTTTGATTTATTGTAGAGATGAGGTCTCGCCAAGCTGCCCAGGCAGGTCTCGAACCCGCGGGCTCAGGCATTCCACTCACCTCAGCCTCCCAAGGCGCGGGATTACAGGCTGAGCCACCGAGCCCGGCTTTTTTTGTTGAATTTTTAAGGGTGCCAATCCATACAATTGTCATCTGTGAACAAAGGTAGTTTTATGTTTTCCTTCCTGAGCTGTGTGTCTTTTATTTTCTCTCCTTTTCCTGCTCCCCTACTAGGTTTTTCATTGGGAGGCTGAAAAGGAGTGAGGGAAGAGGAGGACATCTGACCAGTTCCCAATATTTAGGAGAAAGCAGTTTTTTACCATTAAATATGCCATTAGCAGTAGGGTTCTTGTAAATGATCTTTACCAAGATAAGAAAGTTCCCTCTGCTCCTAGTTTGCTGAGAGGTTTTTGTTTGTTTCTTTGTTTTTAAATTGTGAATGGATATTGGATTTTGTAAAATTCCTTTTTTGACATTTACTGATAATATATAAAATACACACACACATACATGTATATAAGCTTGTTGATATAGTAGATTAAATTGCTTGATTTTCAAATGGTAAAATAACTCTGCATATACAGAATAAATTTTTTTTGGTAACAATAAAAAGATTTTTATGCATTTTTTGGATTTGATTTGTTCATATTTTGTTGAGGATGTTTGTGCTTACTTTCATGGAAGATATTGATTTGTAGTTTTTATTTTTATTATGTCTTTATCTGATTTTGGTGTCAGGTTAATAATGCTGGACTTAAATAAAACGAGTTAGAAAGCATGACCTGTGCTTCTATTTTCTGGAAGTGATTGTAGAAAATTGAAGCCATTTTCTCTTTAATGTTTGGTATGATTCACCAGTGGAATGATGGGGACATGGTTCATTTCTTTTTTGGAAGATAATTAATTATCGATCCAATTTCTTTAATAGATATAAGGCTATTTAAATTATCTGTTTCTCCTTATGTAGACTTGATTATATAAGCTATCAATTTGTGGGCATAGAGTTATTTATACTGTTATTTTATTCTCCTTTTAACACCCATGGCATTAGTAGTCACAACCCCTCCTTCATTCATTGTATTAGTACTTTATGTCTTCTCTCTCTCTCTCTCTCTGCTAGGCTACCCAGATTTTATCAAGTTCATCTTTCTTTTTAAACAACTATCCTTTGGTTACTTTTGTCTTCTCTATTTTTTCTGTCTTCAGTTTCATTAATTTCTCTCTAATTTTTGTTATTTGTTTTGTTTGGCTTCATTTAGACTTAACTTGTGCATCTTTCTTTTTGTTTACTCACGTGGAAGCTTAGATTATTGCTTTTAGTTCTTAATTGATCTCTAATATATGCACATGATGCCCTGCTTACTCTGAATCCCCCAAATTTTAATATGCTGTATTTTTATTTTCATTTAATTCAAAATGATTTTCTAATTTGTCTTCAGACTACTTATTTAGCATGGGTTATTTACAAAGATACATTTAAATTTCTAAGTATGTGTGGCTTTTCTAGCTATTTTTCTGCTATGTATTTGTAGTTAGTTCCAGTGTGGTCTGAGAGCATGCTCTCTATGATTTCAATTATTTTAAATTTGTTGTGATGTGTTTTATGACCCAGAATATAACTTATCTTGATGAATATTCCATGTAAGCATGAGATAAATGTGTATGTACTGCTGTTGGATGAACTGTTCTATAAATGTCCATTTGATCACGTTAATTACAGTCTTGTGCAGGTCAACTACATCCTGAGTGATTTTTGTCTTGCTTGACCTACCAATGAGAGAAACAGGCATGTTGATATTTCCAACTGTGACAATGCATTCATCTATTTTTCTTTTCACTTCTATCAGTTTTTACCTTATGTATTTTGAAGTTCTCTTGTTAAGTCACACATGCTTACATTGTGATATGATTTTAGAAATTGACCCTTTGTCAGTATATAATGCCTTGCTCTATCCCTGATCATGTGTCTCGCTCTGACGTCTTCTTTATTCAGTATTAATATAGATTTCCATATTTATTTTGTTTAAATTTGCTATGGTACATTTTCCTCTTTTTACTTTCAGCCTATTGGAGTTGTTATGTTTGGAGTAAGCTTCTTGCAGAAAACATAGTTTTTTAAATTCACTGCCACAATTTATTTTTTATTGGTGTATTATCAGTGTGACTGGGTTCATTTCTATCATGTTTAAACGGTTTTCTAATTATTACATTTGTGCTTTGGTTTCTTCCCATCTTTTTCTGACTTCTCTGGTTTTCACTGAACATTTTTTATGATTTTATTTTCTCTTTTCTCTTAGCATATCAATTATACTTCCTTTGAAATTATTAGTAAGTTTCCTAGAGGAGCAATAAATATTTTTAGCTAATACAAATCCATCTTTTTAAAAAAAGCACTATTCTGCTTCAAATGTAGTCCAGGTACCTTGTACCAGACTTTAAGGATGTTTATTTTTATCTCTTATGGCATCACTACCATTTCTTTTTAAACAATTTTTTTTATTTTAAAGATGTGGGGTACAATTCGGGATTAGGTATACAAGTGCTCATTATACAGGTAAATTTGGGCCTCCCTTTGGTCCCCACTTTGCCTGGTTTGAGATCAGGTACCCTTATTGATGTTATGCCCTCTTCCCCCCACCCCCAGCAGCATCCTGCTACTGGTAATCCCTTTCTTATTGTATTATGGTAAATGTTCAGGGTCCACTTATGAATGAGAACATGTAGTACTCAGTTCTTTGTTTCTGTGATAAATCACTGAGTATGATAGACTGCAAATCCATTCAAGTTGCAGCAGAGTCCAGATGTTTGTCCTTCTTTATGGCTCCATAATATTCCGTCATGTGTATGTACCATGTTTCTTTAATCCAGTCCAGTTTAGATGGGTAGCGCAGTTGGTTCCATGTTTTTGCTATTGTGAATAGTGCTGCAATAAACCTGTGGGCATCACTACCATTTCACCCAGCCCTAGGAAATAATAACCCAACATTTTATGGCTATTATCACCTTAAACAACAACATATGTATTAGATCGATATGAATGAGAAAAACAAAAGATTTACTTTACCTCCATTTGTTATTTCAAGGATGCTCTTCCTTCTTTTGTGTAGATCAGAATTGCTGAATGACATAGTTTTTCTTTTTCCTGAAAAATGTTTGTCAACACTCCTTGAAGGACTAGTCTACTGGTGATGTATTCCTTGAGTTTTTCTTTGTCTAAGGAAGTCCTTGTTTCTCCTTCTCTCTTAACGGATAATTTATCTGGGTATAGAATTCGAAGTTGCTGATCTCTCCCTTCTAATATTATAAATTCATTCCACTCTCTCTTTGTTTGCATGGTTTCTGATGAGAAGTGAGCTGTAATACTTACCCTGTTCCTCTGTAGGGAAGGTGCATTATTTCTCTGGGTGTCTTTCAAGATTTTCTTAGATGTAGATTTTCTTTTAAATTGGGGTCTCATTCTGTTACCCAGACTGAAGTGCAGTGGCATGATCATGGTTCACTGTAGCCTCGGTTCAAACAATTCTCCCTCCTTAGCCTCCCAACTAGCTGTGACTACAGGTACAAACCACCATGCCCAGCTAATTTTTAAAAATTTTGTGTAGAGATGAGTTCTTGCTATGTTGCCCAGTTGGTTACAAATTCCTAGGCTCAATCAATCCTCGCTCCCCTGTCTCTCAATGGCCTGGAATTATAGGTATGAGCCATCATGCCTGGCTAGATGTAGATTTTTTGGGTATTTATTATGCCTGTTGTTTTCTGAGCCTTCTTAATCTATATTTTAGTGTCTATTTTTGGAAATGTTTAACCATTGTTACTTTAAATACTTTCTCTGCTTTGTTCTCCCTTTCTCATTCTGGTACTCCAGTTCTGCCTGTTTTATATCCTTTTAAATTGTCTGACAATACTTTGACTTTTTAGAATGTTTTTCTCTTTACATTTTACTTTGGAGATTTTCTTTCTATCCTGAAGCTCATCAATTTTTTTCTTAGATGTTTCGATATGCAATATGAATATGAGTCCATCAAAAGCATTTTTCATTTTTGTAACTGATGAGTCACACTCCCAGTGGGGGTCTCCAGAATGTTAGGTCAGATCTGCTAGGCTGTGGGTATCTGGTGTGATATCCAGTGCTGTGTCAAAGATGCAAAGAATTGCACAGAAGTTAGATTAGAAAATATAGTTTATTTAAAGAGTAAATGAGAGAGAGAGAGAGAGGATTCACTTCCCCAAGATAGGGAAGGGGGCCAAAGCCAGGAAACATGGCGATGGCCATAGCTCAAAAAGCACATGAGCACTTGGCCACACCAGAGTCTAGTAAGGCAGTGGCTACTGGCTGCTCATGGGTGAATGATTTTAACCCTTCCCTTTGATGGGGGAAGGTCATTAAGGTGGTTGGGTGGTGGTCGGCTCCACATCATCACAAAGAGGACAGGTAAGCACAGGTACTGATATCAGGTGATAGACAGCAGGCAGATGGTTGGGTTAGTCACATGATTGCTGCTGTGGTGGTGGGGTCTATTTCATGAATGTCATGGAAGAGCTGATTAGGTTAACTTGGGTCTTATCGGTGCTAACAAATACCTGAAAAAGAAAAACTAATTGGAACAAAACAAGCAGGGGCTGGGGGTTGTAAAACAATTATCAATAGCTACCTCTGAGAAACTGGTTCTGTCCTCCACTAGTGATTAGAGGGTAAGTTAAGTCAACTGCTAGAAAAACATGAGAGTTAGGCAATGTTAAAATGGCTGCTCATTGGGTATATTAAATCCATGTTATGTCCACTGGGTATTTTAAACCCATGTTATGTCCTTTCAGTAACAATTTTTATTTGTAGCATTTTCTTTTGATTCTTTTACTTATTTTCTGTCTCTCTGCTTCCTGCATATTGTCTACTTTCTCTGTTAAAGTCTCTAACATATGAATCATGGTTATTTTAAATTCCTTGTCTGAAAACTTTAATATCTATATCATATCTGAGCCCAATTCCAACGCTGGTTTTGTCTCTCAGACTGTGTTTTTCTCTTGTCTCTTAGCATGCCTTGTTATTTTTAATGAAAACCTGAAATTGATATATCAGATAATAGGAGCTGAGGTCATCCAGCCTTGAGTGTGAAGTCTTGCAGTAGCATGGCAAAGAGTTGGGTCATGTTGAATGTTTACTGTTGCTGTAGACACCAGGCCCTTCTAATTCCTATCATGTATTTGTCTCCACTGTCAACCTCAAGCTTCCCTGAATGTGTCTCCTCAGAGAGCCTCTGTCTTGCATTATTTTCTGCCATAATCCACTGTCATTGACCTGGAGCCTTGCAGGTGAGATGCTACGAAAACATGGCAGAGGGTAAGCACTCTATAATCTTAGATTAAGTTGCTGTTTTAGAGGCTTCTAGTCACAGACCCTCACAAGTATTTACACATTTTGTTTCCCCTCCCTCAGGTGAGACAGGAAGGCTAGAGTAGTCTGGAGTCGGATAAACTCCCTTCTGTCAGGAAGGTTGCCACTCTGACTGCCCTTCACACTGGCAAGTAGGCCTTTCTGTGGACAAAGCTCTGAGCATGTCTCCCTGTGATGGCTCTCCTCCCCTGAGTCTAGAGGGGAGTTCTCTTTTCTTTGTTTAAAATTTTTTTTCCTACATTTTATGCAGCTTTTCTAAATGTTCTGTGAAAGAAATCTTAAGGTGATCTCATCTGTGATTGTGCTAGATTGGAAGTCCCTTAATTCATGCTTTCACATATGTGTATTGATCATGTGCTGTGTGCCAGTCATTGTGTTAAGGTGTGGAGAAAATAAAAAAAAAAATTTAGACATATATCTTGCTTTTCCAGAGTTTACTGTCTTGTGGAAAACAAAAACAGTTCTTGTTCAAAGAATTATAATCATAAGATTATACAATAAATTGTTGACAGGGAACAATGAGTGTTTTTAGGAGAGGCGCCCCTCTGAGGCCATCTCCTAATGGGCCCTACATTCTTTAGCCAAGTTGTCTAGGTACTCAGAGTTCTTAATTTCTTAACATATCCCAGATCATCTGCACTGTGCTACATTAGAAAAATAAACTTCCAAGGTTCTTTCCGTGTCTCAGTGTCCTGACAGACACTATCTATCTTCCTTCAACGTCCTGAGCATCACAGCCTTAGCCATTCATGCAACTATTTAAGGCTGTTTGATTAAATCAAAAATAAACTTTGCAAATCTGACTTAATTTTTTTGGAATAGTTGAGCTCTCATATCTATAAATTTATGGCATTTTATTTTCTGGAATTTTTCTCACACATATTTGTTTTCATCAAGTAATTCGTTTTAAAACCGAGGAAAACTTTTGCATAAATGGTACTCTCTCCACTAGTAAAAAAAAAAATTGTAAGTTGTTAGACCACAAATAAATTCCAGTGTTCTTTATTTGCAGCTACTCAGTGAATCTCCTGACCACCTGAGCTTATTCTTACACACCCAAGAGGTTTCCCTCTTTACCATAATAAGTTCAGGTCTACTGACACAAAAAGAATAAGAATTAAAAGTATGATCTTTTATTCAGAAAATTAATCTACTTTTCATTCTTCTTTTAATTAGTAGGAAATCTTTCCGGTTTCTGAGTTTTACTAAATTAAGTAAGCAAAGTGATCAAAGGCCAAGTAAAAGCTTTGGTTTCAGTTCATCACATTTAATTTTAATTATGATCAGTTAATCAAAATAAGGCCCTGGAGGGAAGGCCCCAGCAACTGGGATTGCCTAGACAGAAAATAGACCTTGGGAAGGTGTGGGAACAGGGAAGGTGCCCAGAGCCACCACAGCCTCCACAGAGAGATGTAGGTCTGGGCCAGAGCAGTGGGGATTTCAGGTTAGGTATAGAATTGGCTTCTTTGGGCCTTTTATTGAATTATAAAATGAATGTATGGGTCATAAGGTAGTTTTATGTTTGTCACAAGGACTCTGTCAGGGGAGTTTTTTTTTTATCTTGAAGAGGGAGAAAAGCTAAGGAAATCTCCAAAAATCACACCACTACTCTGTAATGGGCCAGGATTTTTATCTAGATTCTATGATTCCAGGACCTGTGGTCTGTGGTTTTCATTCACCTCCCTACCCCCTTATTCTGCCCAAAGACCAGTGGATAGAAAGTGGTCTTACCCAATGAACTCAGCCCCAACCTCAGCACAGTTCACCCAGTCCTGGAAGGTTGATGGGATTGGGGGTCACGCTTTCACCCCAGCCCTTGTCATACCCTTTGGGAAAAGACTGATGGATGTTCTCATGGGTCACTGAAACTGTCAAGGGAAGGAGTAAAAATTTTAACATTTCATAAAGTTTCTGACACCTTAATAATGCAGAGTAAGCAGTTTCCAAAATCACAGTCAATGGGTCGAAACACCATCCAAATTTAACAACCAGCAGATATCAAGGGCAAAATTATGGTTGATTGACTAACAGAAGTAAATTTTTAAAAATTGACACACATAACATTTTATCCGATATTATATGCAGATATACATTTATACCTACCCCTAAATAAATAATATGCTTAGCTCAAATGCTATAGCAATTTTGCAAAGAATTCTTATATTGTAGATCAAAATAATGAATGAACCCTGTTCCATAAATCTTCTGTGTATACTTTCAATTCCAAAGTAACATTTTAGCGAATGGCTTATATTTTTACTCTTCCTGGCAGAACTTGGCTTCATACTGTTGAACGATGGACACTGCTTTCATTGGTTTTTCTAGAATCTCAGTTCAATTTTGGTGTGTCAGTGATTGTTAAGGTTGCACTCTAATAGCTGAAAAAATACCTAACATACTTATAAGGTCATGGAGTTTTTAATAAGTCCATCCTGAGGTTTTGCTAAGGATCCCCTTAGTTACAAAAAATAGCTCGATGGGTTAACCCACTTCAGCCTGTTGAAGGGGCATCTCCGAGACTCCTGGATGGGACTCCTTCATGGCTCCTGGCAGCTCTTTCTGGAACGAGCTCTGCTGAAGACAGCTGCCATGCCCATGGGCACAGACCCCTCTCCAAGATGAGTGTGGGCACGTCAAGGCCCACCCCTGACCGGCTCAGGGCACCCCTGAGAGGACTCACAGCTCCCTATGGAGTGGCCGAGGCCTTTGCAACAGCCTCCAGACCACCTGGCCCTGCCTGCTTCTGCGTCTCCCTTTCTCAGTTTCGTCTCCCACAGACGTCACACATGCAGGTCCTTCTCAAAGACCTGCCAAGCTGCAGTAGCTCCACCCTGCTCAGCCCTGAATCCAGCCCAGTTCATCCATCTTGCTGTGTAGCTACCGGTGGGAGGTGGAGAGGGGCAGAACAGACCACCCAAAGACACCCCATTGGCATAAAGGTCATTTCGAGCTGAGGCTAATGAGAACAAACGGATCCAAAAAGACAAAAAAGCCTTTCTGGAGCTTTCCTCATGTGACTAAAACTGGGAACGTCTGCAAAATGAAGACGGCCATCCGTACCCTCTCCCAGGTTTTATTGACCACAGAGCATCCAGTGCCAGGTTGGACCTGCAGACATAGCCCTTCTCTTCCTGGAGTTCTCCTTACCACACTTCACAGTCCTCGAAATCCATTTCCCTGATTTGTCCACTTACCCATAAATGCATGGTTCTTTGGTGAGAGACTATATATGCCCATTTCTTGGCCACCCCTCTGGGTTTCTCATCTCCTAGGGCTCTGCATTGTAAGCACCGTGCAGTGCACACATCAGTTCACATTTGTTTGCTTTTCTTCTGTTAACCTGTGTTTCGTTAATTTACAGAATCTCAGTCAGAAAACACAGGATGGTTGAGGAGAAAAGTTTTTCCCAGAGGCACTGTCTCAAATCATGAGCAAGCCTTTTCTCAGAATGTGCTGGTGCCAGCAATGGGTTTTGAGACAGGATATAGATGGAGATGAGATCTAACTGTTGCCACAGAACTGCTTAGCTGGGGCGAGAAACTCACGGGCCTGGGTTCAAGCTCTCTGCCTTCCTGACCACTTGCTACCCTACGGTGTGCTTTCTTTTACTGTTGGCAGGTCAGGCCATTGCCTTCTGATGTGGACCCAGACGCGTCTTATCATGCCCACTTCTCCCTTGCCGCTGGTTATAGCTCAGTTGTCACCAATAAAACACCATCTCCTTTCTTCTTAACCTCCATCACATATGGAATTCTCACCAACACTCTTAAATACAGTAGGACACTGGATTAAAAAAAAAAAAGAGAGAGCCTGGCACTCCCCATCATCAATCCCAAAAGCCCACGGAGAAACCCTTCTGGTCTCCACCAATCTCATTCTACAGCCATGATTTCTACATATGTTTCCTCAAGCAAGAGTAGGCAGAGAAAAAAACCTCAATTTTTAAAAATTAATTTATCTACAAATTGTGCTTTTTTCTTTATCTTTAATATAAAACACAGTTTTTCACAGTTTTCCATTTTTTCCATTTGACAATGGACAGGCTGAACTTCCCAGACCTTGGGACATGCACTGTCAGGTGTGTGCACATATGTATGTTTAAATAAAGCAAGTCATTTTACTTTAAATGTAAAAAAATTAAAATGTACAAATGTTTTTTTAACTGTTTAATTCTTACTCAGCCTCGCTATGTCCCTAGATTATAAAGGAAATACAGTTTCCTCCTTTATGTGGTCACATGAGGCTCAAAGTGTTGAAAGAAGTGAGTTTGGGTCTAACTCACTGGAGTCCAAGTGCCTTTTTTGTTGTTGTTGTTGCTTTGAGTCAAAGTCTCACTCTGTTGCCCAGGCTGGAGTGCAGCGGCACGCTCACGGCCACCGCAACCTCGACCTGTTGGGCTCTGGTGATCCTTCTGCCTCAGCCTTCCAAGTAGCTGGAACTACAGGCACGCGCCACCATGCCTGGCTAATTTTTTGATTTATTGTAGAGGTGAGGTCTCACCAAGTTGCCCAGGTTAGTCTCAAACCTCTGAGCTCTGACAATTCTCTCGCATCAGCCTCCCCAAGTGCTGGGATTACAGGCTTGAGCCACCATGCCCAGCCCAAGTGCCTTACTTTAAATCCATATTTGGGCATTAATCAGCTGCAGAGTCCAGGGCAGAGTTGAGCTCCATGACTTTGGGAGAGAGTATTTGGTTGCATTAAGGCTCAGGTCTCTGCGGATATAAGGCAGGCCACATTACATAAGTGATGGAAGGAACAGGAAACACTTGGGAGTGTCTGGCTTGTGGTAGGTGCTCAGCCAATGAAGGATATGTGGTTTAAATTGAACAGGTTTAGAATTTACACTTAAAAGCAAAAACGTTTTAACTGCCTAGCTAAATGGAATCCCATCTTTTTGAGCATCACCTCTTTAGAAGGGGACACAGGCAAGACAGCTTCTTGTTTTCAGTGGAGTCATGGAGGTCTGTGTAAGATAGTGATTGCTTGAGGTAGGTGAGAGTTTCAGCTCCAAAGATGACTCCTTTCCACAAGGCTTACAGTTCTCAAGATGTGCGCTCATGATTCCATTTGCTGCAAGGACACTTCACACTTGTGGGCATAATAATAGAAAACAAGTCAGAGCCTCTGATGGCTCAGGTGCCTCTTTTTGAGAATCTCTTGATAATATTGTGTTGTGGCATTTTAAGCAAATATCTGTCTTTTCGGAATGTGTGTCTGTGACACTGGACGCTATTTGTACACCAACATTTTCCTTAGTAGCTTCCTGCCGATACCCTACTCTGGGTGATACTGACATCATTCATAGTCGTCGTGCTCACTGGAGATGTTAGCAGTGATGAGAGGAAAATAAGTTATTTACTTTTTAAATTTATTTTAAAGATGCAGGGTACAATTCAGGATTGGGTAGATAAATGGTCATTGCACAGATGAAGAAATATCAGCCTTCCTTTGGTCCCCACTTTGCCTGGTTTAGAATCAAGTGCCCTTATTGAGGTTATGTGCTCCCCCCTCCTCTGGCAATGCCCTGCTACTGCCTAATCCTTTCTTACAGTATTACAGTAAATGTTCAGGGTTCACTTATGAGTGAGAACATGTGGTACTCAGATCTTTGCCTCTGTGATAGATTACTGAGTTTGATAGATTCTAAATCCACCCAAGCTGATGTAAAGTCCATAATTTTGTCCTTCTTTTTGCTTGCATAATAGTCAATCAAGTATATGTGCCACATTTTTTTAAATCCAGTCTACCCTCTTTTGTTTGTTTGTTTGTTTGTTTGTTTTGAGTTGGAGTCTCACTCTGTTGCCCAGACTGGAGTGCAGTGGCCGCTCCCAGTCACTGCAGCCTTGACCTGCTGGGCTCCGGCGATCCTTCTGCCTCAGCCTTCCAAGTAGCTGGAACTACAGGTACGCACTACCAAGCCCAGCTAATTTTTTTGATTTATTGTAGAGATGAGGTCTTGCCAAGTTGCCCAGGCGGGTCTCCAACCCTCGGGTTCGGGCAATCCACTCACCTCGGCCTCCCAAAGCATGGGATTACAGGCTGAGCCACCAAGCCCGACCTCCAGTCTACTTTCAATGGACAGCATGGTTGGTTCCATGTTTTTGCTACTGTGAATAATGCTGCAATAAACATGGGTGTGCAGGTATCTTTTTGTATAATGATTTGTGTTCCTCTGGGTATATTACCAGAAAGGGGATTGCTGGGTCATATAAAAGGTCGAATTTTAGATCTTTTAGGAATTGTCACACTGTTTTGCACAGAGGTTGTACTAGTT